>CAJNOP010002051.1:0-20504 GCA_905250075.1 Rotaria sp. Silwood1 | reverse complement strand
TTTTATTTTGCTTTTAGGCATCCGACGAATTAAGAAAAGATGCATTGAACACTGTTCGACATGCTAGATTTACTCTGCCTAGTTATCATCATGGTTCAAATGAATGAATTCGTATTGGTGAACAACTTGTGCCGTTTCTTAGTACTTATATGCCGCATTTACAAACATTGTATCTTTCGCGACCAGATGATTTTCCATGGACATCTAGTATGTATATTTTCAATAAATAATCATGATAAAACATTATATTTAGACTCACAGAAACACATTTGGATTATTTCAAACGTGTTTGGATCTTTGTTTGCTTTGACTTAGATTACCGTTTTTCTCTTTTCGGATATCTGAAAAACTAAAATTGAATTGAGTCGAAAGATGTCATTTATAATACCGATCGAAACAAAATTCAAAAGACTAAAAGTTCTAGCATTTTTTGATTAAAAAAATTGAACAATGAGACTTTCAGAAATCTTTTGATATCGTGCGAATTGACCTTTAATTAGTTTTCTTAAAATTGAATCGATACCACAAGAAAAGTATTTATCAAGTCAGATTCGGAAGCAGAAAATGTGCGCTTTTTATGCTGAAAAAATGCTAAAACACGATTTTTCTTCTTTTGTAAAAAGTAAGTGTGTTCGTTTTATCGTCTTCAAACTCGCTTTTATTTTCGAAAATATTTTTGAAATCGCAAAAAAGCGCATATTTTTACGCGAAGACTCGTTTTTTTTAAAGATTTTGTCTGACTCGGTAGTATTTGTAAATCATTTCTTTTTCACACCATCTGAGAACCAAAAAAAAAAGAAAACGAATCGACTGATCTGCAACTTTTATTCATCAATTTGTTTCAGAAAGTAAATTAATTGAGAAAGAAAAATGTTAAGAACAGAGATATCGATTGTGGATTGTTTTTTTATGCAAAGTTGTATTCAATTATCGTCTTTCTTTGTTTTAGTTCGTCCAGATTTTCATTCAAATTGTCTCGGCGTTTTGGTGCCAAGATGGTATGAGACTCTTCGAACACCTGAATCGATCTGTATGTAAATAAGAGATGTTTATATGAGAAAATAAAACAAGAAGAAAATGTTTGTTGTTTTTAGGTCGACATACAAAAATTTTTAAACAAGATGTGTGCCAATTAGTTGAACAAATGAAAGAATTTGTTTTTCTCGATATTTGTGGTAAAATTCATAAAGAAAAAGTCAAACCTTATCATGCAATGGTCATATATCGTTTTCCGAATAATCGAAGTAACGTTGAAACAACGAGATTTCGTCTTTGACTTTGATTTTTTTATCAGTTATATACAGTAATGCTCCATCATAATTGTCAGAAAATTTTTGTTCATGTTTCGTCAATAAACAATAATCATATAAATTTTGTACAGAATTAATTTTCTCGTTTAATTTTTATTCTATTCTTATTTCTCGATGTATAGTGTAAGCACTGTCAATAGAATCAGTGTTTCTATGTAATTCTGAAACGCATCTGAATGTCATCAAATGCATCTTGATGCGTTTCCACACACAATCGTATTTACACGCGTTTCACGATCGAATTAATAACTAATTCTCATGACGAATAATTAACAAAATTATTGTGAATATGAATACTTCTGAATATTTCGTGTAACATGTCGTCGGTCATTTGTCTATCGACTTCTTTGCTAATAAGTGAAGAAAGCAGTTAGGTGTCACTGCATCATCATTTTTACGTGTTTTTCCATCACCTTCATCAACTCGTCTTTTTCTATATAACGTGGTGGACATAAATTTAGGACACTTTTGTTTTTTGCTATAACTCAGCCGCATTTATAGCTAGAGTCCTGGGTCTTTCGTAGTTAGAAAGATCTTGTTAAGTGCTATGTAACCTGAAAAAATTGTCAAAATCAGATGTGTTTTGGATGAGTTATGGCGAAAACAATTTTATCCCAGCGGACATAAATTTAGGATGGGTGTTGATGAATGATTGCCTCTCATAAACACCCGCACTCCACACCCACCCCAATAAAAGATTCACTAATTTTCATTCTAGTACAATGTTCGGATCAGATTTATGATTCATTCATATTGGCTATTCCTGCACTTCATGTAACCTATACTAATTACACAGTGAACGATGAATTTGTGCACAGAGATTTTTTTTTATATGGATCTTTGAATATATCTGATATATATAAAATATCTTCAATAAATAAAACATAGCACAGTAATGTCTAATCATCTTTATGTATGCCATGGAATATTTAAAAGAAAACACTTTGTGGAGATACAAATTAATTGCCTTGCCAGCATTATATTGAAAACTCCTACCATCATATCATCTGCCTATTCTCTATAAAGTATTGAGAAATAATTAAATCGCTTTTGATTTCGAAGTCTATTCATTCATACATTGCTGTCTTAAATTGATTTATCTTGGTCATTTCTTACAAATAAACTTTTAATCTATCTCTCTGCTTGTATTGTTACCGTTGATATGAACTTTCTCGTAGGTGTGCCAACAATAAAAAGTTTAGAATAAAATATATATTCATATTCTTTTTCAGCATCAAAACTTGACATTTATTATTCATTAATTGTGTTTAGTGCATCATCACAAAACCATGAATGAATATATGCGTTTATTTATTTGACAAAGTAAGATAAATATATATAGATACAGACGTTTACCATTCGAGAAAAAACTTCATAGGAACATTTTTCTAGCAGTCATATAGTTCAATCCTTTTCTAGAAATATTTTCTTCCTGTTTTTAAAATAGATTTCCAACGTCAAAATACTTCGATCAATTTCACTGCACTAACTGAGTTTGTAACATATGAATTAGGGGGTGTGGATGTGAATGAACACTGCACATTCTCACCCACACCCCATGCATCAAACCTTTGCAAGCGTCTTAACAAAATTTTCATATCACCATATTTGGTCCTTGAATCTTGTTCAAACTTTTAGATAATAATGAATATTAGAAAAACTATCAATAATGAACATTTAAACTCGATCGAAAATTCTTTAGTTGATATATCTAAAGTTTTGTCGCATCATTAAATCTTTTGAAAAATTTTAGATTCAAGCGTCGGAGTATTGTACAACCAAATAATTTTAAAATATTGTTCTACTCACCAGGCCTCCTAATTAACGATAGTATTTAACCACAAGCGATTTTACATTTGAAGAGATTTCTAGCGAAGACACTTGCTTTACAAAAGGAAGTTTCATATAAACATGAAGCTACTCTTAAGAAATAAATGAATTAGTCTATGTAAAAAAAAAATAAACTTACTGCTAAATGACATAGCCTTCTTTAGATTATAAATGATTCCAATTGTATTATATTTGTTTTTTTTTAATTAAAATGTAAGCAATAAAAATAAGTAGCTTTATTCAGATGAATCCCCCATGTTAATAACAACGTTTTATTTTCGAAAAATTGGTCATTCTTCAATCAAAATTCGAAGCTACATAGTACAAGGCAAAATATTTTCTTTATAATCGCACATTATTTACTGTGATCTAGCACACAAGTGAAGCAACATCAGTGTCACCGGAAATCTCATCACAAACAAAAGTAAGGCGATGCTTTCGTCGAAATTACTATCTTCTACTATATTCAAAGGCAAAGATTAATAATTATCATTTTTTATGAATATTTTTATCCTTCAAATATTTTGATTTTTTTGTCTGTACGCTATGTATATGGCCAACAAGATGCACGAGAAAAAAAGAATAGATACACGATCAATAACGCTTGTTTCTTTTTTTAAATATTATTTATTGTGAAACATGAAAAATGAAACTCGTTAGTTTTTCTCTGACGAGTAAAAATGATGTTAATACGCAATTGTTGTTGGTCGACGATTAATGCTATTGAAATTCATGTTCAGTGATCAGCCTATAAACAGAAAAATGTGTAAGTAACATGTCGGACACAAATAGTTGATCTTGAAAAAACATTCTATAGTAAATGACAGCGATGTGAAACAAAATATGGGTCAATAAAGATTCTGTGATAGAACACTTTTTGAAAGTGGAGATTATAATAGCATTCGGTCTGATCTCTTTCTCAGGAAGCTATTTTCATTGTTGGTTCGTGTTCAATTAAAAAACATGAGTAAGAATCTTCTCAAGAGATATCATCCCTTTCATTAAAACAGCTTCAACATTTTTTTTGCGTAAAGCTATCGATGGAAAAAAGGTGTTTCTCTTATGTTTTTGGTACATATTGGAAAAAATTCGATTTATGTATCAATCGATTACATTTAAGGAGCGAAGTTATAAAAGAAAATTGGAATTTTTCAACTCGTTCTGTACGTCTATAAAGGTTAGTTTTATATTCTGAAAGTTTTGTTTTTTGATTATTGAGGCACAGAGTGACTATATATGTTTCACACTATTTTCAAGTGGTTTGTTAGAAATCAAATGTATTCAATTTATTATTAAGTCGAATTGCACTTACATATCGACCATTTACTTCTTTGCTCCAAGCGTAATTGCACCTCCACCAGCTTTGGCTTCCCTCTTGGCCTTCTCGGCGGCACGTTTCTCATCTTTAGCATGACCACCCTTTGGTTTATTTTTTTCTGATTTTGAGTTTGGTTTTGGTTTGAACTCTGCTTTTGGTGGCATCTTGTCTTTTCTTTTTTGTAAAGAAATTTGTTTGAATGAATAGAATATCGTTGTATGTTCACAAGTATCTAGAATGATAGAGAATGTAAAAAGCTGTGTGATTATTTCGAATATCTAAAAACGAATAAGAAGAAACACAAGTAATACTTTTACTCCTTGTGACTGAAACGGTTGTGTAATAATATGTAAGCAGAACAGAGAACAAAAAAAAAACAAAGTAATCTATTCTAGAACTAATATTCACTGTCAACCATTCAGTCCAAGTTACACATACGAGTCCACTGTTTACCGAGCCTCATTGGTATATTTTGTTATTCTAACTTTTTATCCGATAGGTGCTGGAAATACGAGATTCTTTTTCATGATCGGTAATATACAATTTGCTTACCCTTTTATCTCTTTTGTCTATACAGAGAAAAACGTTCCTCAAAAAAAAGTAACTAAACGCGTTCATCAAAACATGAAAACGTATTATCTTGTGTAGAAAACACGCATTCTATAGTTTGATAAATAAATTCAAAATGAGAAGAATAGCTTCTACATATGAAGCAACGCGTTCTTTGTCGTTCTGCTTTATTGGGATTGTCTTCCTTCTTGGTTCAAAAATGTCAAAGTACTCAGCTTATATTTAAACTTTCTTTTGTAAAGAAAAAAACTAGTGAACCAACTAAACTAAGATCATTAGTTCTATTCAATGATTTCGCAATTCTTGTATCAAAACTAAATTACGGACAATAATTGCTAGTATGACCTAAATGTAAAATCATGTTGAATATCAATCTTTAAAAAAGGTCTGCTAAGGTTTCGTAAAATCCCGGCAACGACTTATATGAAGGTGTTAGTGGAAATCGTAATGGAATTTTGATAAATTCTTGAATCGTTGGATTAATCTCAAGAAATTTTGCAATTGTGGTCGCGTACACTTTACCTAACATTTGTCATGAAATTTGTAATTACAATTTTTATTTCTATTCTGTCGTTTCCTTATGCTGACTGACCTTAATTGTCTATTCACTATGATGATGATAAGAAATTATAATTGACTTTAATAAGACACATATACTATGATCATCGAAAAGAAATACAAACGAGTCTAAGCCTTATGTTAAAGCCAAGATCAGTCGAAAATTGTCCCGATAGCTAAGTATCAATAGTCATTAAGTTTAAAAAGGAATGTGCTCTAATTTAACTAAATTACCGATGCTAAAATATTTATAAAATATATTGCGAGCGAGCCTGAAGAAATGCTGACAGCATAGTCTGCTGATCTCTGACGCTATCATCATCTTCTACCAAGACATTTTCATCTTGATAAACAGGATTAAACGCATCATTGTGAATGAAACCGAATGCATCCATCGTAGTATTAAATATAAAACTATCACTTTCATCCCCAGAAACGTTTAGCTGAATGGCTTGATAGTTGTACGAAAGATGGCATTGGAAAAAAAAGAAAACAATTAGTACTTTATCAAAATCTGATATTTTGATACTTTTACTGACAAATTATAATTAATATCTAATACTTTTGGAGAAATTATAACATGGAATATGGCTATCGAACTTTTATGATTCCTCTAGATAGTATGCTGGATCAGATTGAAATCTCAACAACTGTATGAGTATCTTCCAAGTAATTATCTATGACACATCATCGACAATCATATTCAATTAAATAAATTTAAATTACATATGCTTTATTAATTGATTAAAAATAAGAAAGAGGATTCGGTGTATATATCGATGATGATCTGATTTGTAGCATTCATAATTGTTCGCAGTGTTTTGTCCCTTGTAAGACAAAACGTTGCACATATAACAAAAATATATTATAGGGCATTCCTTAGGATTCTCTACAATCATAATCTATACGAAACGATGATGCAGAATGTTATTAGCAACGTTTTACGGTCATTAGAATATCAACACTGCAGATAAGTAGCACTGAACGAATTGGATCAGTTTTTTTCTTAGATAATTTCTTTTCGTCGTCGCATCAGTTGTCTCTATTGAAACCAAAAAATGAAATTCTTCGTGTTCATTTGATGATTGAAGATATTGTCTTGCTATTGATGAAGATCATCGGTACACTAGAAAAATGCGCATTTAGATAAAGTATATGCGGAGTTTTATACTTATTCCGTGGGAGATCTTAAAAATGTTAGACATCATCATTTTTTTTAACCATGGTTAAAAAAATCATATAGTGACTTAATTCATGCTTTTCGAGCAAATCCGGCCAGAAAATTCTTGATAAAACATAGTGATCTACATAGCATATTTTTATTTTAGATCTCCATTGCGACAAGAATTTGAAATTATTTTCTTTTCTTCGAATCTCATAATTTTTCAATAATAGAGATTTTCTTCACACTATGTATATAACATAGTTGTAGCAGTATAAAGTGATGAGTTCCATTCACCAAATATACAAATGATTTATTAAACTATGTACATCAATTACATGATTGAATGAGAAGTATCATTCTGTCTCATATTTTGACTTGAGAAAGAAAATCTGATTTAATTAATTTTCATTTTTACGCATAAAAAGATTCTTATTGATGTAGAAATCGATCCATAGAGCGCCATGAATATTACTGACAGCTGTTACATGAACCGATAACAAAACGAAACAATCCGATCATATTCTTTTTTCAAAAGAAAAATTATCAATTCCACATCATACAAAGATTCTTCTCGATATGCCACTTGAAACAGAGAAGCCGTCACAAGTAGATGAAAATGAAAAACTCGATCAGTCATTATCTGATCATAATCAGAATATAGTCCAAATTAAGAAATATCTTCTTATTCTTCTTTTCATACAATGGATAAGCGCAAAAGAATGTTTTTTTGGGATATGTTTTTAATAAAAATTAATACTTATATAGTTTATATGCATTGTTATTCTTAAAGTTGGACTTTGTTCAGTATTAATTACGAATACAACGGATATTTCAAGTGGCATCAATTCGTTGGTACCAGTACTTATGCTATATCGATCTATTATGTGTTTGGTCTTCTTGTTACATATAAACAACATCGACTTGGCTTGCTGATCGCATTCTATACTTTGTTATTTGATTGTTTCTTTTATATGCTTATTTTTCTATGATAGTTTGCATCAATTGGAGTGATTTTATTTATAGCATTATGTCTTTTCGTTGTTTACGTCATCTTAGCTATTATAGCATTGAGCACTGCTTTTGGCGTTACTAATCCAGAGTATGGACGCATCGCAGCTTTTGCAATGCTTTTTGTAGCCGTGATATTTATCATGGTAAGATGATTGCTTAACTTATAGATTTGACCTTAGTAAGCTACTTATTTCAGATTATGTATCTGAAATTATCCCTCAATTTGGCGAAATTGATCAAAACAAATCAGTATTCGACTATCTAAAATTGCAACAATTATCTACTATTTTGTGGGATAACGATTGAAACTAGTCACGACAAATGGCGATTAGTTTCTTTGCTTTATGTTTTATTAAATAATTCTTCGTTTATTGGTGTATCATGCGTCATACATACAATAAATAATTGCTCATTTCAGAAAGGCACTGCTCTTCTTTTATCTTTAGCATCCCACTTGATCTTCTATTTTAACTGCTAGCAAAATGCCTCTTCTTGATTCCTGATTCAGAATCATCTTATTTTAGAAGACTTGTTAAAGCACTCGTTGTAAAAAGGAACAATATCCATCAGAATACTGTATTCATCTTTAAGAGTTTGTATCAGTTTGATTATGGATATGGTTGTGTTTTCTAAACATGGTTGAAAGCTCAAGAGCAATGTTTTCCTCGTGAGAACATTGCTTTCAATGATTACCTATCTATCAATCAATTTTTATGCAAAATAGAGACAATCTATTCAGCATTCATGAGAAAAATTCAAAACGTCCATCAGTAATTGCTAAAACACACCTAGTCTCGCTATTCATATATCGAATAACTTGGGTGTGGGTGTGGGTGTGGGTTTAGTTGATATAAACACCCACACCCACACCCTCTTCAGTTGGGTTTCCTACAAATCGATTGTTTTTTTTGTCAAAACATACGAAAAAACAGTCAATTTGTAGAAAACTTGAATGAAGATCCTGGAAAAGTTGGTCGAAAAAGTCGGAAATGTAAGTTTTGATGCAGATTCATCTTGTCTTTCGAACGGTGGAAACTACAGATCTATATCTTGTATCTATCAAAAGTTATTCCAAAAATACTCAACCTTCTTTTACTTTAAATGTATCATAGATATCGATGTAGATTGTAGTAAAAAAAAACGATGTCACTTTTGTTTCTAATACTTTTTCACACATCAAACTGCATCTAATGTTCAACCCAAATATACCAAAAAATGCAGCGCGTTCTGGGCTTTCTCATGATATATAGTAGATTAAGAAATAAAAGAACCATGGTAACAAAAACAAAAGAAAATAATAGGGGGAATTTCAATTGACCCCCCACCGTATTTTATTACTATTCAAAGCGAATCTGTAACAATGCATAAAGTGATACATTTAAAGCTATTTTTTTTGTTAATTCGATGAAAATATTCGAAATCAAATTTTTGTTCCTGTATGTGTGTAACCAACTATAGCCAATAAACGAGAGCCCATTGTTATTTTTTTTCTCTGTATTCACTTCAATCAACTCCGTATGAATGACCGGACAAAATTAATTTATTCATTCATGAACAAGCTTAACTATGATTCATTAGTTATAATATTTATAATGTAATAGTTCAACATTGTCATGGTGGACGACAGGAAAGTGAATATATAGAATGAATTTTATCTTGACGCAGCCATATGTATTTAGCTATTTAGAGAATTACGAACCACCAAAATCATGAATAATTCAATTATGAGCATTATTGATTTATCCGACGAAATATTACTTACTATTTTCAAAAAACTTGATAATTTCAATGTCTTGTATTCGCTGGTGAGTATTAATAAAAAACTCGATAATGTGGCATGCTATATTGATTTCACTCGATCTGTTGATTTAATGACGATATCATTAAATGGAGCGCCCGGTCCTGGAACTAATGCAATACTTGATCGATTTTGTATACATATATTACCTCGCATTCATAACATGGTAGAATGTCTTACAGTTGAAGCATGTTTCTTGCATCGTATTATTCATGCTGACAATTATCTTAACTTACGCAAGCTCACTCTCGTCAATCTTCAACTCAATATAGTTTCTCATATTTTCAACGGTGTGTTATTTAACTTCATAATGTCCAACAAATAGAAAAGTCTCCATTTATTAACATCTTCCAACACCAAATTTCAGATCTAGCCACTTTGGAATTACATCTAAATGATATTTATCCATTTCTGGGACCATTGCTGACCGGCTTATCTTCTACTAAATGTTTCTCATCGAACATCGTTTATTTACGTATCAAAATGCACAATATTGACGATTGCCTTTATCTACTTGATGACCGTCTTAGTCATTTACGTACATTTATTGTCAATCTTGATTATATACATGAGCCATCAAATATCGGATTCACTCCAACGATCATACCTCGTTCATAAAATATTATGAATAATGCGGTAAAGAACTACATATAATAGATGAAGAATTCTTTTATTCCAGTCTCTATTAGAACCGTTGAATGAATAGTGTCTAGAGGTAGTTTTCAACCATATAAGCGTATGTGCAAAAAAGTATCAATAGGAAACGCACATTATAGTAGAACTAGCTAATAAATAATTTAACATAAATAACACCTGATATTCGGTTGTAATTTTCATTGCTTATGAATCTGTTAGATTCGTTTTCATTTGTAATTGAAGGGACTGTATGAAATGGATTTAAACTACGAAAGAAAGATGAAGAGCAGTTCTACATCAAATAAACGAAAATATACTTCGAAAAAATTAGGAAATTAACAATTGGAAATATTATAATTTTCAGTAATTTTATTTTTCTACCTTTATATGACATATTCAATAATGAAGTCATGAGTTGCTCTGTCATTGTTTATTCATTATTAATTCCGTCAAACAATTATCAAAATAAACTGGTCTCTTTTACTTTTGCATTTCAGTCATGTACATGTTTTTTTTTATCACCTTTGCGTTATTTTTCAATATTTAGCGTGTTCAGTTTTAGGCTTTGTAACATTAATTCTTAAAGTAATTCAATAACAATAGTAATTATTTATTCCTGAAATGATTTACATAACTGAGATATGAAATAAAATATAGATGAATATGAAAATACTTCAAGTGTTTTTTTTAATTGATTTAAGATAAAAGCACAAACTCTTTGATATTTAATAATGAAATAATATGAGAATGTTTCTGAAGCAGTTGTTTTCTATTTTAGAATGAGGAAGAAATTTATAAATTAAAAGATTAATTCAGAAAAAAATCATTAGTATGAACCTTATTTATGATCATAGTTTGGTAATCGTGTTAGATAGAACTAAATGAAATATTTCATCAATAGTTGCTTATTAATTCAACCTATCATTAGATGAAGAATTAACATGGTATTGCTCAATTTTTTTTTTTGTTTTTATTTTTTTCTTATAGAACACTGCACTCAAACTCAAATGTTTTTCGCTATTTGTATATTTCTTAACGGGAGAATTTCACAATCTAGTTGTGCCGCTTCTTTGTCGAATGACATATTTGGAAAAACTCGCTTTATCTCTTCGTGTTCGTCAGCGAATTTCACTGATTGATGGCATTTAGCTGGATAAGCATGTCCTCAGTCAAATGTCACATCTACATACATTTCACTTCGACATTGTTATCGAGCATAGTTTGTATATGTATGATGAACAACTTATACTATCTCCTGATGATATTCGACGGAAGTTTATTCAAAGAGGCCTTCATGTTGATTGTTACATCGACTATCATTATAATAAAATAAGCCAATGTCACGTTTATTCGCTTCCGACCAATATGGAACGTATACAATACATTACACACAGTTTTTATGGTGGTATGTTCTTGAATGTTCGCGTTTTGTGTATGTGCGACGATGCTTCCTCATTCGAACACACTTTCTTTGCTCAAATTTCGCGTTCATTTCCATTACTCAGTAGTCTGACATTCAGCAATACACGAGAACAAAAAGAGAAACCATTACACCAGCGAGTGAAATGTGAAGAAGCATCCTCGATTATTGAATATCCGCATCTTGTGGAACTCTACTCTCTTAGAGTACATATTGATTATGTCGAACAATTTCTTTCTAATTTGAATACACGTTTACCCTGTCTTAGCAGGCTTCATATTAAATATGAACATTTAAAAATTGTCACAGAGAATTTTACAAGAAATACAACGCGTCTCAATTGTGCAAAATTGAAGCATATTACTTTTAATGAAAGAGTGGCAATGATGCATTCAGAAAACTTTAATCTCTATTGTCCTCTATTGTAAATAATGTTCTCATTAAAATTTAATTATTAGATTTGTTTAATAGATCAATAAAATCAAATGAAAATACCTATTTCTTAAATCTATTCCTATGAAAAGATCGAGTGTTTATTGTCATATTGACACTGACTGTAAGACAGTGGACCTCGTTTTGTTAAATTATGCGATGTTTTGAATTTGTTTGCTTTTTCTCATTCAACACTATTTTAACGGTGATAACAAAACCTGTCAGAGATGAGTTCGATTCAAGTTTTTGCAGCCTAATTGAATGATAGTAGTGAAAAGGGTCAAAAGTTATCATAACTTAGTAAATACATTAGTTTTAACCTGCTACTCTGGAAGAATTTTTTACACATTAATGAGATTACAAAACTTGTTGTTTTGTTTTCAAATCAAATCAAATTGTTTTCTTTTATTGTAGAAATTTAAGCACTAAAGAGTTTCTCGTCCATCTCACTGCCGTCTCGAAGTTTTGTTGCAGAGTTTTATCGATTTGTGTAGGTTATGCTCGTCAAATTTAGTGGTATATATCATTTATTTTGCATCAATGGAGCAAATTCTTTGCTCTATATTTTTATAACAACTCCATTGTATATACTTCTCCTATTTCATAGAAGTAATTATAGTATTTACATTAGTCAATCTCTCTGAATATAGTGAAAAAAATTATTTTTTTTTCAGTCAAATATTATTTCTGAAATTGTTATTGTCATACTATCGAAAGAAATTATTGCCAAATGAAGTATCCTAACTTCTATTTTTTATCACTGCAAACTATTAGATTATTCGAATCAAAGAATAGTCGAAAGACAAAAATCTGAGAGAAATGAAATTTTCTAGGTTTTCAACAATCTTAATTATATTTATTTTTCATATATCTTTTCTACATAAATGTAATCCATGTAAAAGAATTAGGAAAATAATTAAAATCGATTATAAAATAATTAAAATGATATGCTTTTAATTGATTATCAATCGATTAAGAGTCGATTTTAATCGAAAATATGAAAACTTCATTGATTAGTCTTATTAACTCTTTGAGGACGAGCCTGTATATGTACAGTTTGAAAACTTTCCAAGAAACAAAAGCCTTTTAATTTGTTAAAGTAGATCCTTTGAGTATTTTGCTTCTGTTCCTATCTCAAAATTGTTTATTTGTATCATCAAAGTAAGAAGAAGTATGACAACCATGATAATTAATAATTTTCAAGTTATAACGGATTATGATACCACAGTTTTATTTCATTTATAAAAAAAAAGAGTACGCCGCAAAGGGTTAGTTTGGATTATAATCGATTAAGAATTGATGGGAAAAGTCTATTCTAATTGATGCAAACGGAAGAAAATTATTTATAGATTCGACCAGCAAAATTAATTAAAATCGGTCTTTTTTGGGCAATTTTTAATCAATTATAATCGTGTTATGTAGCGCAATTACTGAGATTATAATATTTCAACATGCTTAGAATACAGTAGGAGGCAGAATACCAACGGGGGAAGACAGAAACAATGTTAAAGAACGTGTGAAACAGAGAGAAGCATGTTAGAATATTATACTCTCAGTAATTGCGCTACATAACAATGAAAATCAAAACGGACAATCAATGAAATTTTGATATTTTGGATTATTTTTGATTAAAATCGACTCCTAGTCAATTTTAATCTAATTACTTGCCTAAATTTTTTACATAGAAAGTATAGTCTCAGTGTTTTAATTTTTGTCTAATGCACTAGCCTTGGTTTAGCTCATATTGAATAAAAATATCTCGTTCATTATTTCTTAAAAGAATCTATCTGACTTAAAATGCATATTTGATTCTAATATTTTTGATTCTTATTAAACGAATAATGATATCGAATATAAACCATAATATTTTTTTAATTTCTTCAAAACTCTGCTTCATTACTCTAGCTGAATGTATTTGTGAAGAGGTATTTTTTCAGTTGATAGATTAACATAATACTATCAGTCATGTTAAGATTAACGAAAGAATTCAGACTATAACCTAAAAACTTGTCTTAAAAACTTACATTTCGTCACGTACGTTGTTCCCCGCCTCAGTGGTTCCCACTCTCATGCTATCTTGCACATTCATTCTCTCTCGTGTTCTCCCCATATATTGATGATAATCAGTTAGTGAAAGAATATATTCAACAGAGCCGTATAACATTTAATTGTTTTTGTTTTTAGAATTAAAAGTATTATACGTCCATATTATTATAGATTTCTGAAAGTATGTATCTTGTTTTTTCAAACAAACATACATATGTGACAAAGTAGAATTGACACTTCTGAAGAAAGCGTTTGACCGTTTATATGTCTAAATTTTGTTCTATAATATGTTTCTTATAGGAAACTTGTTCAGTGTTCACTGAAATATTGAGCTGATGCTTTCGTCAATTTTTGAGAAAAACACTAGATCTCGATTGTGAGAGCTGTTGGATAGAAATTAACGTGTTCATAATTGATACAGTGTTTGTATATAGATTCATTGCGAAAAACTCATCCAATATGGAGTGACAGTGAAATACTTCATGTTATAATAACAAAAACATACCTAAAATACGATCAAAAGATTGACGAAATCTGTTATCTCACATAAATACAGGGAAACAAGAAGTCAGTGAGCCAAAATCTAATTTTATACACTTTAATGTATCAGTTGCGTATTCTATAAATTTGAGACAATAATTTTTCCATTTTCATCAAATTTCTCATAGATAGAATGATAGACAATAAAAGTAAATAGTAGGAAGAAATACTAAAATTATGTCTATGTCAACATATAATCAATACATTAACAGCATTACTTGTTGAAAATACATCAAAGATTTATATACAAAACTATGTGAAGCTCAATGATTTTGAGATACTCTATCTATCAGCCACGAAACATTCACATGTTTTTTTTAATTCTTATGTATCTTTTGTAGAACTTAACGAAAATCGCTTACATCCGTACCGTCTTGATAAAAAATTATGGCTTCAAATATGGTTTCTAATAATACAAGTAGTGATGAACAACACCTTACTATAGAAAACAGCTACAGCAATATTCAATAAGGTATTACTTCCTTTTGCACGTAGCGCGCTCAAAAAGTGTCCGGACTGGTTATATTAAAAAACAATAATAAGTGCTGCTGTATTTCTATTATTGCCTGTGGGTAGTCCATACAGTTCTCTATCTATAGACATCATAAGCTCAGTTGAATTAAAACATTTATATGAAAATATAGAAACACCTTTGAGACCACTGTTTTTACACTGACAAAAAATTAAAGATTTAGAGCGTCATTCAATGATGGAATTTCTTGTTCTGGGCAGGCCATAACTCATTTAATATTTATAAATGTATAGTAACAGTTTATGATGATATGTTCTTTATCGCTCACTACATGTTCTGAATGGAATCGTTATTATAAAGATGAATTCTCATACATTGACGATAATTTAGATATGAATAACATCACTATAAAACTTTTAGAAACCTGATGATCGAAGACAATTGAATTATGCCGAGATAAATAGCGGGTATGGGTATGGGTGCGTGTGGAAGTGGGGGTGGGGGTGGACGAACTTAACATTTACATCAATACCCACCCACACCCACACCATTACCAACTATAAGAACACTTTCATTATCCATCGGACAATTATTGCGTTTTTTACATGAAAAAGTAAGCCAAATTAGAGTTTTTCTAAGTTGTATTATGGACAGAAAGGAACTTCTTGACATCTGAATACACTGTATTACGTTCGTTCAACAACATAAGTATTTTATGTGTTCATCCTTGAAACCTTGAAAGTTTTCATTGTGATTGTTTTGGAAGTTGAAACAATTGGTATAATTCGATTGTTAGGATGAAATCGAAACAGCTTTTTTATGATATTCATCAGTTCTCTTCTGTATATGCTAGCCGATAGAAAGTATAAGATGACCGATGTAGTATATGATAAACTGTAGATAAGCTTAGTTAGTTGAAAAGCAAAATAATACTCGATTGGACTTAAGTATTGAACAGGCAAAAAGCCCAACATATAAACTGCAGCTAATGGTGTAGAAAGTAAAATGTAGCAACTAAGTTGGACAAGAAGCATGCGAGCAAGTTGACGTTCAGTGCGATGAGATCGTGAATATGTAATAGGAACAACACGAGATGCCTTTGCATTGTATATGGTCAGGATACCAAAGGTTATCATTAGAAATGGAGGTATAATACTTAAAAGAATTGCTTGAATAATCGGATATGCACGACTATAAATTGTTGTTGGTAAAATACGACATGAAATTGCTTGACCTGGTTGTGTATCTAGCAGTATCAGAGAACTAATAAAGAAAAGTGCGATTAAGGTGAAGATGGATAAAATAGACCATCGAGTAACAAACAAATTGCTGAGATTCCGTCGTTGAGGATTTGAAGAGCTGGCACAATATCGATCAATCGACGCTAGTACAATAAAATACGGCGATACTACGAGAGATACCTGTTGAAGATAGAGGATAACTTTACACCATAATTGAGAATTGCTTGTTGGTTCTCTTTGATAGCCAAGTGACAAAAGATTAAATGTGAGAAGAAAGATTGAGAAGAACAAATTGTTGCTAGCAAGTGCGAGAAAATAACGAGAGCATGGATGATTGTACAATACAGATGTTCTAAGTACAGCTATATTGAGCGAATTTCCGACGATTCCGATCAACATACTTGGAGGTAAAACTATTCGTGTGAGTAGAGCAACGAATTGAACACGTGAATTCATCATCAGATTTTTTTTCTATTGAGTTGATCTTAAGAATACGAAACATTTCTTACTAAAAGATACTTCTTAGTTCCATATGTTGTTTATTATCGAATCTAGTCATAAAATCAACTTACAGCTCTTTTTCTTACGAGAAAAAGTTATTGCCATTCAGTTACTGAAAAAGATAGGATTACATGAACTGATCATAGTGTTTCAGAAGAATCTTACAATTTCTGTCTCATATAGTAACAAGAAAAAAAGAGCAAAACGATTATTATTTCAGATATCTAATATTCGATCACATATATATTGGCATTTATAATTTATTCGTGTCTTTTAAACTGACAATCAGTCAAGGATTCAGTTAATCGATGCTTCTTATAGTACGGTTTGTGATTCAAAGCTTTAAAAACTAATAAAGTCATATTAGTGCTAACAGGATCTAATTAAGCACAGAATTAACTCTGTTTTTAAGTGTCAAAACATGTATGGCATTGTGACATATGAAATAATATTCCTTTTAATTCTTTTCTTGTTACTGCGTATGAGAGATATGTTTACATCTTCAAGAGTAGAGCCTAACAAATAGTTGTAAAACAACATTCTTCTGGTTTTGATGAAAACATGTCCTACCGTGCAATTGCTCTTAATTCTAGAGTGTATTTTAAAATGTATTTCGTAAAGAAGCAGTCATTCTCTCGGTCTTTCAATTTACAAAAATACAAAGGTTTCTCACCACTTGAATATTTAAAAAACGAAATATTCAAAACCAGATTTGGTTGTAGGTAATTCCAAAAATCTACTTCCCAGTTTCGCTGGCTAAATATTTTTCGGTAATAATACTCTGTTGTTTTTCAAAACTAACGCTGATAGAGCAAATATTTCTTTACACAGCATAAGGTTAAATACGGCTCTCGCATAAAGAAAAAATTATATGATGCTTCATTTTTGTGTCGAACTCAGATAGCTTTTACCTTTGTCTCTGAAGGGATCTATTCCAGCAAACCATAAACAGTTTTTTATTATAACCTTTTTTTTTCACTTTCTGGATAAGAATTACGTCTTAAGAATAGCTGTCATTTGAAAAATGAGTATGTTCATATGTCAAACACAAAGGATATCCTATATTACCCAAGAATAAATCTTCAAACTCATTTCTCATATTTTTTCTTGATTTATAAGATAGATTTTTATCGCATATATAGTGCTGACCAATTGAATTTTCCCGCCTTTGTATTTTTCGTTTTTTATTACCATAGTTCTTTTATTTATTAACCTACTATATATAGGAAGAAAACTCGAAACACGCCGCTTTTGTTAGTGTATTTATGTCGAAAATGAAATGCAGCTGAGAGTGTAGAGTATATTAGACAATAAAAAATGACATTTTTTTTACTTAGCATATATCTCGGTTTAGGTGAACAATAAAACCTTGAATTTTTTTCTAAAAAAATGCACCGTAAACAGTTCTGTAAAAGATGTATGATTGAGATCCTTTTACGTGCTCTAGTATTTTTTCTTACACTTAAAATGAACAATTCACATAATACTGTCACTTCCTATCATACTAAGAATGTTGGAAGACTTTTTTGTTCTGTATATATCTCCAATTGATAGAATGATGGATTATTGAATTTCTCTTTAAAAGATGCGCCGTTGACAGCTCTGTAAAACCTGCATATTTCAAGTCTTTCAGCGAATTCGAAAAGTCTTCGAAACGTTTTCAGTACAATAACCAATGACACGGTTATGCAAGTTGTTTATTTTGAGTATAAGAAGAAAGTATTAGAGCAGATAAAAAAAGAATTCAATCATGCAGGTTTTAGAGAGCTTTTTACGATGCATCTTTTGGAAAAAAATTCAAGGTTTTATTATTCGCTTTAGTCGAGATATATGCAAAATAAGAAACGTCATAACCTTAAGGGCATCCTGCAGAAAAAAAAATGTCATTTTTTTCTAATATACTCTTTACACTATTAAGTGCATTTGATGTTCAGCATGAATACATAAAAAGATACAGCGCATTCTGAGCTTTCTTTCTATATATAGTAGATTAATAAATAAAAGATGTATAGTAATAAAAACAAAAAGAAAATAAAGGGAGAAAATTCAATTCGTCCACACTCTAGATTTATTGATAAATTTTACCTTAAATGTCCATCAGCTAAATTTATTGACGTATGAAGAACTGAGTATGTGTAGGATGTACTTATGAATAAAACTCGTGAAAAGTGTTTCATCCATCATAAACATTAGAAAAAGAAAATAGACAAGAATTGAAAGAGATTTCGAAAGAAAATGATGCAAAACTAATGGGTGAAATATTTTATTAATTACAATTGGTATATAAATCCATGAAGAACATGTTTACGTACATTGCGTTTTCTTAAAGTTTATATGTTTGAAAAATTTGTTTTGTAAAGCTTTCTTTTTATCAGATATTTATAAATATCATTAGTCAAGAAATAGAAATGTCAAAAAAATTAAGTACGATAATTTATGTATTTAATTCTTATCCATCCATTTGAGCTACAGTTTCAGCTAGAGAACTGAAACTTGCAAAATTATACATCTTGGCTCGATATGTATTCAATAAGAATTTCAGACTTCTTCGTCAAGTAAAAAGATGAAAAATGTCGCTGACAATTTTTCCTTAATTATTATCGAACAACCTTTATTCGTATGTATTTTGAAGAGATGCACTCATTTTAAATGAGTAAGTCATTAATAATGATAAACAAGTTTGGCTGTTAATCACTTCAGTTACTTGCAGAGTTTCCAGTAGTTCATTGAACAAGAAAAAAAAGATTGTTAGTGCAGTTTCAATGAAGTTGAAATATAGAACTCACATATTCTTCATAAGCTACACTATAAGACTGATTACTAAAGTCTGTAATGAGGATGAATGAGTGTGAATCTTGTGTTGGCTAACTTTCACACTCACACGCCCATCTTCATATTGACACTATATGCAGATTCATCTAATACCATTTATAATGGAGGGTTATTTCTATTATGTTAAATTACTGTGTGTATCAAGAAGCTTGCAACATGCTGTATTTTGTATGTCTCCCAGCATGAATAATGATAAAAAATTTGATCTTTTTTCAAAAGATGTGCCATGAAAAGTTTTACAAAAAATGCCGAAACAAATCTTTACTTGCATGTTTCGAAAATTCCTTCTAAGGTGAAAATGAAACATCTATATATTATTGCTGCTTCCCATAGTATTTATAGTAATAATATTGTTTGGAAGACTTTTTGTATTTTGCATACGCATATCTCATCTTCAGAAGACAATAAAACCCTAATGTTTTTTTCAATAGATGCGCCATCGAAAGCTCTACAAAAACTGTATGAAGAAACCTCTATCGGCCTACTCGGATGATTTTTCTAGATAGTCAAAAGTGAAGACCTGCGTGATGTCACTACTGAGTGTTCACAAATGTTTGTAATATAGCGTGATTTGTAAATATCTCTGTACAGACAAATGATAAAATTTTGATTTTTTCTTATGAAAATGTGACATGAAAAGCTCTACAAAATCTTTAAGAGTGAATACTAATCGGCTTGTTCTGACGATTTCTTCCCTACTCGAAGCAGAAAAAACTACGTGATATTGCTACTTCTCACCGTATTTATATTAATAAAAATGTTCGAAACTCTTTTATTTTGAATGTATCTCGGCTTCAGAAAATGATAGCACCTTGATATCTTTT
>CAJNOP010002050.1:0-20508 GCA_905250075.1 Rotaria sp. Silwood1 | reverse complement strand
TGTTTTTCACCAAGTTTAAATTCATACCATTTAAATAATGACTGTAACGTCGAATTATCTCGGTTAAATAAATCAAGTTTCGCTGTTGTGGAAAAACGTCCAATTAAATCTGGACCATCACCACCCTAAAATCATTAATAGAAAACTCATGTCGTTCAAACCTCTCGAAAAATGCTGATTAGCCATGATTTTTCTGCTTAATTTTTTTGGTATCTCAGTGGATGAATATTTTTAAACTCCTAGAAAAATGTTAGATTTCACTCGGAACCGCAGCTCCGCGTTATTGTGAGCGCACTAAAGCCGTATGTACCAGTCGCATCAGCTGCTTTTGCTTAGCTTTCCAGTTTGATTATTCATTAAGGCCGTTATGACTGAGTGGTTAAGCTGTTTGACACGTACTATATTAAGGTATTGTGTTCGCGCCTCGGCACCATCAGACATAGAATGATCTTGGACAAGTCGCCAACGGCTGTTTGTCTTGGATAATCTATACGATAGCATACTAACAACGTTGTGACATACATCGACCCTTCTGGTTAGTATGCGGTTAGTCAGTATGTGCAGGGAACCCAAGTAATTGAGCGGAAAAACTCTGAATCAGGCTAGCCTTCTGTCCAGAGCTGCAGCTAGTCATAGTTGTAGAAAAAATATATGGCTCTCATAAGTGTCTCTGAGCAGCACCATATACTGCAAGATAGCCGAAAGGCGGCATATTCTTCTGCTTCTTGATTATTCATTAAAGATGGCGCTACAAAAATAGTCATTAGCTAGAAGACTTAACCAATAGGAAAAGCCTGCCACCATCGGACACAAAATACTGTAACACACTAAAATCGACTATTTTGAGTTGAAACCGATCTCTTCAAGACTGAAAATATTAATTTAATACACAAACTATAAAAAACTTGATAAAAAAGGAGTAAATCCAGAGTTTGAACCGATACGATTTCTTCCTTACCGGTATCCGTCAGACCAGAGTGGACCGCTCTGTATACTGGCATGAGTCATTCTTCTTTTTTCTGATCCTATAACAGTCAAATCGTTCCTTGGATTAGTCATATCTTCCTCCTAATCACTACAGAGATGGTATAGAAGCACTGTTTCACGATTATAGTGCTTTTTACTTTTTAATTTCATATGTTTCTCGTTCTTGGCAGTGCTGGTGGCCAGAAAATTTTATAGAACTACAAATTCTATATTAATTTTGTGCTTTTATTAACTGGTCTTCAGACATCTACACTATTGATTAACGGTATACATAATCTATCTTCTACGGAATATTCACTGTGTTAAAGCTTATGTCTATGGAAAATATATGCTATCAATAGTAGAAAATACAAAAAACCTATGAAAAACTACAATGCTAAAGAATTATTCGATTTTGTTTTAATAATAGGACGTCATACCAAAATGAGTTGAGAAAATATAATAAGGATTCTATGATGAATTTTGATCAAATAGAATAGTTTGATGCATATTTCCTCACTGATATGGTCTTCGACATTAGTAAAAAGCTTTTGATTTGCGTAAAAATCACTTTTATATTCAATTTTTCGAACAGAAACATGCAAAAATCAAAAAAGCCTAGACTGGACCGGTCGTATACTGTTACCGGTTACAACTTTGAGTAAATCGTTCGAACCAATGGTTTTTTTTATGAACTGTGGTCAACCAAGTACTTTTCCAGATCAATGACGCCATGATATTTACACTCTTTGACGTGTTCTGCTAATTAGACCAATTAGTATATACGGTGTCGTCAATTTGAAGAAGAATCGGTAAAGCTTTAAGCCAAATTTGGAGTATCAAAATAAGTCCTTCAAATACGACGATCCTCGATAATTACGATTGAAATTATGCGATAACTTAATCCTTAACAGCCGAAGGGGTATTTTTTGACAACGAAAGAAAGCTGATCACAAAAATAGAGATTATATACCTTCAGTATGTTCATACTATAGCTAAAAATAATTGTTTTGTTCTTCTTCTAGAGTTATTGAATATCCCTTGGACAGCATGTACGACCTTATAGAAGAATCAAATGAAAGACTGCTTTCTTGCCGAAATATTGAATAAGAAAAAACATCGATGACATTACACAAAAATCGACTTTTTTTTAACGTGCCATATTTCTAGAGAGCAGTATCCGTTTTGACTGAAACTTTTAGGGCATTCTAAGGATCATGAAGCCTATTTATGGGAAAAATTTCGGATCGGAATTCCTTTCTTTTGATTTTTCTATATTCTATGCAAAGAACACCTTTTTCAGATGTCATATATTGACAGTAGATCACGTCCAAATTTTAAGGATGAGTTCATACGATAGCTAGATGCAATGCTCATTAATATTAATCTCGAAATCAGAACTGAACGTTTTATATATGAACCAACGAAGTCGTCAAAACAAAAATTTACATCCACAAAATTTTTTCAATTGTAATTAATTAATTATCACATTTAGAAGCCAGCTAAATACATTTTGTTTTTCAGTGTATAGCCTATCATGCTACTCTAACCTGAAAAACTATTCGTTTTTGGAATGTGGAGTTTTGTTACATTTTTTATATCAATTATCATAATGCCCCTTGGGAAGGACATTCGGCTCTTAAGGGTTAACTTGATTGTTTTTTAATCTGAATGCTTCCTATCTCCTTTTTCTAATTTTTCAACAAGAAAAAAAATTGAAACAGCCACTTATATAAATGATCTCAGGAATTTTTCATCTATAATCCATGCGTTGGCTTGAAACTCTATTTATTTGGACTATAAACCTTGAGTTTTGTTCTTTTTTCTTGACTCAAGAGTTGATTTTTCTCTGTGAAATCACGTCGAAAAGAACGGAGAATACTACAGAAGAGGCATAAAGCCTTAAGATTTTTGGAAATAAACATGTTGCAAACGATCATGTTCAAAGATCTTTATATACTTTGTTAAAACATTTCAATAATCGACATAATGAAAATAATACAAGAAATTATTTTCCTAGTTATAAGTGACTTTTCATTGACGATTTCAGTTTACAAACATAATAATTGAGTCTAAAGGTAACCCTAATTGAGAATAGGGATTTGACAGTGTTAATTCACTCATCGCTGGTACACTAAAACTGACGTTTACTGACTACAAGTCACCGACAGAAAAATTCGAATCGTCGTTCATAACTATACATTATTCAGATGTTTATCATTTTGTTTCTTTGTTTGGGCTATAAAAGGATTTATTTCAAAATTTTATGTGACTGTTTAAAACAAAAAATACAAAAAAGAAAATACTTTGACAGAGTCAATGCCTCAATGTTTCACTGTCAAACAATGACAATGAGTCAAGAATTCGTTGAAGTTTAGTATCAATAACTTCAGCGGTTTTGTGAACGTCAATATCAGTGTTTATATGAGTTCCACTGCCTCATAGCAAGTGAAGTCCAACATCGGTAACGACAGTCTCAATATTTCAGTTTTGACAGCGACACTCCACATTTCTAGTTCAGAAAAATCATCTATCTATATCGTGATCATAATGTCGAAATTTATAGTAGCATTTCATAAGCTTAGATTATAGAAGACTAATCATCGAGTAACATTAATATTATAAAAAAAAAAACAAAATATAAATAATTAGTTGTAATATGAATAATTATGATAGTGTCCATAATCAGATTCGAACAATCTCAGATTAGACGGCTCATGTTCAAGCGAATTTTATATTGGCTTAGGCCAATCCGACATTGGACATAAATTCAAATATGAACACTAACATATATTTAGCAAGGTTATGACTTACAGAGGAATGTGACTAAAAAAATACGTGTCAACTTGGAATGTTAATATTCAATAAATAAAAATAAAAACACATATCCAGCATATTATTCAGTGTGAAAGTTAAAACTGTTTTTTAAAAAGTTGATAGTGGAGAAAAACGGCAATAAGTTAAAATGGTTATAACTTGAGTTATAGCTACCAACTGTAGTTATAACTATTAACTATTCTAACTCAATTAATTTTTTGAATTTTTGAGAAAATTCAATCATGTTGAAATAGTAATTATTTTGATTTAATTGACATGTTTGATAAAATAAATTAAAATATATGTATTTCATTGTTCTTTAATTCAAAAAACTTAGTATTTGTAAATTATTCTCTGAGTGTTATTTCATATATTCATCTGCAAGTTACATTTTCTTGTAGTTATCCGTCGCCTGTGAGTGAAATGATGCAGTGCAATATTAAGAGTTTTTGTATTAACAGCTATGAACGAAACGTGGAAATTGCAATCATTTTTATTGAACGTATATTTATCAAGCATACACGGTTTTGAATTAAGAGTATATAAAAAAAGTTTCGCAATAGAGTACATCGACCGAATGTTGAAATTGTTATAACTGTTAACTTTCGTTATAAATTTCGGCCATAGTTATAGTCTTGGATCTTAGAAACAGTGTGGTTATAGTCACCAGCCAATACAACTTTCAACGTTACTCAAGACTTCCCATGTAAAAAAAAAATTAGGATAAAAATTAGAATAAAAACCATATACTTTTAACCGATTTTTAATCATATTGTAACCGATTATAATGGAAATGAACCGAAAAACAAAATTTCATTGATTATTCTGAGTAATATCGATTATAATCAATTAAAACTTAATGAAAAAAATTGATTATAACTGGTGCAATCGAAAGTAAATAGGTTAAAGATTTTTTTATTTATCACGAAGAAAAACCAATTGAAATCGATGTTTTTTCCGCAATCTTTAAACAGAACAATCTATGTGAACTGAGAATAACTTGATATAGTTATTTCATGTTAAAATAAAATATACATGATTATGCTACTAAGGAGCGTTATCTAAATTTGCTCACAACATATATTGAAGATGATTACCATTTTAGAGAATAAAAAATAGAACACAGTAGGTTCAGGCTTTAAATACTATTCTCAGCTACACACATTTTAAAGATTATCATTGGTCATACAATGAAAAATATATTGTATTATGCAGGCATTCACACTCGACATATAAATATGAGCAAACGAGACTTTTAGACGAATACATGGAAAAAACTCTCAGAGAATAATTTATAAATACTAAGTTTTTAAATTAAAGAACACTGAAAATACATATATTTTAATTTATTTTATCAAACGTATCAATTAAATCAAAATAGTTACTATTTCAACGTAATTAAATATTCTCAAAAATTCAAAAAGTTAATCGAGCTAAACTCGTTGATAGTTATAAGTCGGGTTGAAAGTTATAATTACGGTTGATGCTTATAAATCAATTAACTTTTTGAACCTAAAAGTTGATCAGTTGTAACTCAAAAGTTATGACTCGAGTTATAACTTGATCAGTCTTAATTTCCACACTGATATTATCGTGATATTGACATGCTTTTTTCACTTTTAAACTGTCTACGTACTTCATCATAATCATAACATTCGACAACAACATTTCCAATAATTTCTTCAGCTGTTTCTCGAGTTCCAACATGCATCAAATTTTGAAAAGCTAACGTTACATTCCATTGTGGACATAATGATTCTAAGAGAATCTATGCAAAAAGAAAAAGAAACTAACAAAAGAAATTACGAATACAAGATGATTTACTGGTGCTGTTTGTGTCTCATTACCAACTGTAATACTTAAATAAGGATCTGATAAACCTGTTGTATCCGCAGCAATTAATGCTCTTGCTTTATAACAATGACATCGTAATTCATAAAAAGTTCGTTCTAAAAAAAATATACAGTATAGCCTCTCTCAAGTGGACACTTTTGAAAAGTCCGGAGGGTATCTATTAGAAGGAGGTTAGGTCTTTTCTCAAAGCAGTTTTTTTTATACAAAGAACAGAAGCGTTTTCTAGATATCTAGAGAGTGTTATTGAATAAAAAATTAACTATTGCTTATTTTTACTTGTCTCTTCATGCATTTTTGTTCTCAGAAAATTAACAATTGTTAAAATATAGTAAAGCTTTCATGTCGTGGACACTATTGGGCAAAATATTCACCATAGAACTATATGACGATGTCCATTACAAAGAGATACACACTATGCAGAGGTTCGTTTAGGGAACTACAAAACAGTTCCGGTCCTGTCGGAGCCATAATCGGGACCAAATTTTAATTTTAACGGAACAAGGATCTGAACCGAGACCGAGACGGAACCGGCACCGAGACCACGAAAAAATTTTAACGGGTCCAAAAATGGGACTAAAAAAAATGGTCCCATCGATGCCTAAATTTGCTTCCAGCAAAAATCACTTACGAGGGAACTTCCTCAGATGTTCCCTTCCGATTTCAATAAGTTTTTGTTTATAGAGATGCTACATAGTTTTCTAATAAAAGGCCTTAAATGATTTCAACTGCTATTGAGACTTGACTGCGGTATTGAATTTTTAATATGTCTATTTTCTAAAAGTCCCAGTTTTTCGAAAAACTCGTTTTTTTTTGTTAAATTTTACTCTGAAACTTTCTGTATATAGAGAAATCAACTAGGCTAGCTTCTATAAAAAAATTCAAAACTTTCGAACAAAGTCTCTTTGAGATATGAAGCTTTCAAAAAGTTTCAGAGTAAAATTCGAGTTTTCGAGATACCTGAGATGCTAGAAAATAGACATTAAAAACTCGATATCTCAGTCAAATCTCAATAGAAACCCAAATAATTTTAGATTTTTTATTAGAACACTATGTAATATCTATAGGCAAAAAATCATTGAAATTGAAATGCGACACATCTGAGGAGGCTTCCTTGTTAGTCGGACTACGAAATGACCACTACGGGATATTTTATTGTATTTATTTATCGGTTTTTTTCAACCCTCTATTGATTTCTAACCATTATATGTTATAAATTTCAAGTGAGGATGTAATGGTAATGGTGGCATATCAAAACCAGCAGGTAAATGTTTAAATATCAATGGTTCATGTTCTTCAATTCCAAGCCAAAGATAGATTTGTACTTTCGCATTTGTTGATGGATCTAATGGTTTATCTGTTGAACGTGGTGTCTGAAAATAAATTACAATTATATTTTTCCTTTTTTGTCAGAACAAAGAAATAAGAATGGTAACAAACTTTGAGAAAAATAGTTTGTACACGACCAATATATAAACCTTTTTCACCTTTACATAAATTAAAAAGAAGATCTTCAGGTTGAAAACGTGCATAAGCTACACGTTTTGAGTCACATATCATCCATAAAAATATATCAGGTAAAGATGGTTGTGCCTTTAGAAAAAAAAAAGAAAAATAATTTTATCCTTTTCTTTTCTTGTGTAAATTATATTTACATCGGTAGCCATTTGTCGAAATGCACGAGCTATTTTATTCAATTCTTTAATGATTTTATATCGTTTTGATACATCAAAATTAACTTCTTTTGAAACCCAAGTTTTAATTGATTGAATATTATTAAGAATTTTTCTATATCGTTTACTATCTAATTGATTCATTTTAAGAGTTGGTTGAGAAGAACTTAATAATTCGTATAAATTTGAATGAACTGCAGGCGTAGTACCCAAAATTTCACGGTCTTTTATCTGTTCAGCACATCCACACGGTAATGTATGAACATAATATTGGATTTTTCGATATTCTTCTATGAGAATTTCATTTGACATCTTAGAATTAATTTTCAATTCAAATTCACGAATTTGTTCATACTAAAAATAAGAACAAAAAAAAAACAAAAATTTTCTTAAATAAACTTATGAAAATCAATACCAAATATGCAGATGCATTTTTTAGACGATTTGATAATGTCATACGATAGATATAATCATGAAATATATATTTTGTAAATAATATTGGTTTTTGTAAATCAATTGGTAAACGAAAATAATCTTTATTATTATCAATTGAAATACATGAATAAGCACGTGTTAACGATGAAACAGGTTTATGATTTGCAGCAACTAATTGTTGTGGATTTAAATATCCATTTGAACCAATACTTAATTCAAAAGAAATTGTTCTATTACCAAATGATTTATTAATCATGCTGACATCATAAATACAACCAAATAAGAGAAATGAACGTTTCATTGGAAATATATGCTGTGAATTGAAATTATATGAATGTAATAATATTAGAAAATGTTTTAATAATATTTACTGCTTCAGGAAATTGTATACCAGTTTCTTTTTGTATATTCATGTTTGGTGTATTTTCTGCAGTAATTGGATGAGATTCAATAGCCATAAGTATTCGTCCTTTATAACAAACAGCTTCACCCATTCCTTCACTAAGACCATCTTTATCTTTACTTATTGTATATTCTCTTGGACTTCCATATAAAAACATCCATGTTGGACCTAATGTTGGTAAAAAACCAACTGATGGATTACTTTCACTTATTAAAAAAAGATCAATAAAAAATGATGAAATAATACGATCTTTTTGAACAGCTGCACGATCTTTAAGAGTTATTTTAATTGTTCGTACAAGTGGTGGAAAACGTCCAATTAAATAAAGTGTTTCACCCCAAACAGGTGTTGTACCATTACGAGCTTCTGTTGCTGCTGTCATTGCATCATACGTAACTTCAACATAAGGATCAACTGGTTCCCATGCGTCTGATTGAAGAATTTTTTTTGAAACAGTTGCTAAAAAATCAGTCATCATTTCAGGTAATTCAGTTGCAGTAAAAAAAGTTATTTTTAATTGCATAGGAAATAGACGTCGAGGCATAGCTGCAGGAATTAAAGTTTTTCTAAATAAAATTTATTCAAGAAAATAAAGATAAAAGAGAAAGAATTCTTTCAGATTAGGTGACCTATTCAGAATTGTGAAACCAAATATACCATGTTGTAAAGCAAGTCAAGGCACATCGAATGGTATATAGTAAACCTTATTTTCGTAAGATTTTCAAGGAACTAGAATCAATTTACTGATAGACAATGATGCATCCAAAGATTGATCAGCTATTGATTATTGTGATCCTTGGTATCAGTCTTCGATCATTTTATAATTGATAGGTAAAAATGCAACTGTTCAATGATTTATCATCGTTTTTCACTAATGGTGAGTGCCCCTGTCAATGATATTTGGAATCAGCATAACAAATTGCATAGAATAGCTTGTATTTTAACTAAATATTTTTCCACCGAACTTTGATCCGTGAAATACCACAGGGCGAAATTCAGGAATAAACGACTCAGGAGGAGTACAGGTCGAATTTCGGTGGAAAAATATTTAGTTGAAATACAAGCTATTCAATGCAATTTGTTATGTTGATTTCAAATATCATGTTTATTTCGCAACAGAGTTTGCCTTTCAACAGTCAAAATACGGCATTAAAAGAAGAAAATTGATGTATAAATTGGTTAAGATTTCTCAATGCAAGGATATTTTGGACATCATGCACTCATTTTAGAGAACTTCGAAATGAAATGTTTTGTAGTACTACATTGCGGGCAATTACTGAGAAAGTTTGGTGTTTAGTCACATCTTTTATAGTCGACAGTATTGAAGTCACGAAGACTTACCATTTGTGAAAAAATGGTGATAAATCATTGAAAAATCGCATTTTTATCTATCAAAGATAGGATGATCCAGAGATGTTAAGTATATGATCTTATCACCTATGAAAAGCTCTACAAAATTGTATATAAGAAAAATTTATTTACCAATACTTTCGACTGATACCAAGGATCACAATGATCTGTAACTGATTATGCTTTTGATACATCGTCATCTATCAATAAATTGACTCCAGTTCCTTGAAAGTCTTACAGAAAATGCGATTTACTCTATACTATTCGACATTCCTCAACATGATATATTTGTTCTCTCAATTCTGTATAGGTCATCTAATTCGATAGGATCCTTTATATTTACGATAGTTTAAATTCATCATTGTCGTGTATTTCTTCACTGACAACATTCTTTAAAAAGAATAAAACAAACAAATAAACAAATCAAAATGTATGATCAAATCAAAATCTATTTACTTTGGTTGGAACACCACGTTGTGTAACAGATATTGAAAGAAGTAAATGACCACAAGGCGATGCAATATTTTTCGGATTAACCAATTGAGCCCATTTTCGTTCAAATGCATGTTCTTTTTCATTATATACTGTTGATATATCTAGTCGAAAAATTCCGATTGGTGCTGTATCTGTAAATGTACTAATTATTCTAACGTCATCATGAACCTTCACAAATAATGATAATGAATAAGTGTATGATTTATGGTCAGTAAAATAAATGAAATTGTCAGTAAATGAAATAATTATAAAATCAGTCAATTTAATGCTTGCTCAGTAAATTACTTAAACGGTCAGTTATTAATTAATTAGATTTGTACATAAATTCCGAAATCAGTAAATATAATTTATCAACAGTCGATTATATTAAAAGGCCCGGATCAACATAAAAGTTGAAATGGTTTATAGAGTGTATTACTTTTGCTCTTATTTTTCTTTTTTCCTCAGTGGTTCTAAATATATTCTCATTATCCAAATCAAAGGAAAAGAAGCTTCTCGACTCCTTCCCTGATCGTTATCTTTATCTATTCCCAGATTTAATTATTTAGTGATTTTAAAATAAAAATAACATGTTTCGCGTTTACAAAACTTGAGGTATTTGCAACTATGGAAGTGATACAAGTTTTTCAATATGAAAGCGATATATGAGAAGAAGAGATGATGGAAGAAGATCCTGAAATAAATGAAAATAAAAGAAACCTAAAAATAAAAGGTAATCACAATGTTGAATTACGCACAAAATGCATTTGATAATGGATGGTTCAAATCAAATGATGGTTGTTATGAAAATATACAACTGTATGCACCAAGTACAAACAACGCCCTAGAGGCAACCAATAGAACAATCAAAGATGATGAATCGTTTCGAGAACACAATGTTTTATCAAAAGTTTTAAGAATTTCTTCAAATATGATCAATAATTGGTTAACCGAACGAGATCTATTCTCCGTTAATGCAAGAGTATTTGCTACAGAACTAACAATATCTTTAGAATTATGAACTTTATTACACATCAATGGGCTAAATCAATAAATGATATCATTTATATTTCAAATGAGTCTTCGAAAAAATATTTTATACTAGCTCGTGATTTATAATCGATTACACAAGATGATTTAAATAAACATAACAAAAAAATGGACAACGTTTAATCAATTCAAAAAATCATTTTTATATTTGATGTATGAAAATGGAAAATAATTTACATTGGAAAACATCGAAATACAACTGTCTAGCTTTTGTTTTAAAGAATTATATATGCAAACACATTGTGGGTATGGCTATTCGTTTGAAATATTGTAAATCACTAGTAGCAGCAGAGGTTAAATCTGCTTTACTAATACAATAATTCGATTTTCATTTTCTTTCTTTTTTCAATTATTCTTTAAATTTCTTCTTATTTATTCTTTGGTTTTTTGATTTATTTAAATTTATTTTCTACTAATAAAGCTTATTTTTTTACTGTTGCTTATATTTAATACACTGACCATTTAATATTTATATTGATGATTTACATATTTTTTTTTTGACTGATCATTTCATCTATTTTACTGACTACTTAAATGGTAGCCATAATAAATTAATCATGATAAAACGAAAAAATTTACTTTGATAATAATAACTTTTTCCATAAATTTTGTAGCTGGTAGTGTAAAATCAAATGTGAAGAACTAGAAAATAAATATATTTTAATATTGATTTTTCTTTTCTTTGTATATCTTACTTCACCAAAATATGGTGAATTACAAGATTTTTGTACACTTGTATATCGTTTTTGATTATCGATTTGAACACTAACATATGGACTAATATCAAGTCCTGGAAGATCTCGTGCTTGTATAATATATACTATAAGTTGCCATTCAATCATTTCATATACATCACCGACATATCGACCCAAACTAATATTTAATTTAAATGATAGAAAAAAATTTTCTTATAAAAATGAAATCTTTGTTTGTTTACCTTTTTTCTAATAATTCTAAATCATTATGTTGCATTTTTATTTTTGCATTTTCATCAACAGGTCCAAATTTTTTTTCAGAATCTCGAGCTACTTCAAAATCTGAATCACTACATGTATCAGTATCAGCATCATCTGCACGACCGGCTAATTTTGTACGAAATTTTGTTCTATAATAGAAACAAATAGAAATATGGATTTATTGATATTAATTTAAATAGTTACAATCGACCATCATGTTTTGAATGAGCATATCTATGTCGATGACCACCATGTCGTCCTTCGTCATCAAATATACTTCTCCAATCGATCAATTCAACAGTATCAGCATAACCTATTGCAGCAAGTTGTTTATCAATATCTGGTGGTGTATAATAAAGTTTAAGTTGTACAGTTGATGGTAATAAGCAATTATTTCGATCAGATAAATTTTCTTCAGGTAAATCAATATATTTTGAATCGATTAAAGATTCAAGCATTAATTCAAAAATTGCAATCAATTTTTTTCCTTTTTTTTTTCCATTTATCGTATAAAATTCGATGCGTAATTTATCATCGGGTACTAACATAGTTGCTAAATTGAAATTAAATTTCTTTGGTTTGTTTCCACGTGCAATAAAATTTGCTGTACCAGCACATATGCGTACATTATTTGAGTAAAGACTAATACCTTTAATAGAAAATTGTAATTCAACTGTAATCATTCAAAATTTATATCGAGCACAAAAAAAAGATTATTATTCATATTGAGATATCATATTTTTGTTTTATATGATAATTATGTTTAACTTCTATTGATTTGCTTTTTAGATAATTTATTTTCATTCATTCTCATTTATATTTAAAAGTATTTAAATTTAATTTAAGGAAATCAATAAAAATTTGTTTTGTAAGTATGAAATATCCACGAGAGATTTCAAAATAGTTGCTTACAAATGAACAATACTATAAATGAGCAACGCGATAGATTAAGGAATTTTATACATCAATTATTCGTCCTTTTCATACAAAACATTCGAAATATATTTCGAGGCGAACAAAGTAAATAGGAATCGATAATGAATGGATCCATGCATATTATATCAAGGACAAAAAGAAAAAAGCTTATGCGACATTGCATACACTATTTAAAAATCAGCATTTTCATGTCGCACGTTTGTACGCATTGACGTCGGTATACTGTGGTACTTAGCAGAACCAGCAGTAGTGCTTACGATTTTTAGCTTCCGTTGTAAACGATTCCAGAAAGCGTTTTCTATTCAAATTCGAATTATTCATTAGAAAAAATTCAAATTAACCGAAAATAACAAAGTTTAGGAATATATTTTACTAATAAAAATTTATCTCATAACTAGTACTACTAGTATATTGCGCACGTTAGGTATACTGGCTGTAGTTTCTCAGTATTTTTTACATGGGTTGTTATTAATTTGACAATGGATTCTTAAATTCATTAAAAATAAGTTTTTGTATAATGCTCATATCATGAAATAAATAAGTATGATTTGAAAAGAAAGACAAACTAAGAAATGAATAGTTTGAAAATCAAAAAACATTATTTTTAATGTTACGTAATCAAGATAGTCAATGGATATGGACGCGTCAAGGTCAATTTTTTCAGGAGAAGCAATTATTACATGTTATAGTGCTGTCACGCAGTCCATATAAATAAATCATTTTTTTCAAGCAAAAGTAAAAGAGTGCTTTGTCGTTCTTTTTATATTGACTTCTTATCTTCTCTTTTTCTGTATTCATATGTTATTAATAGATACCTCGAAATATGACTTTCGCACTCAATAACGTCACATTTTCATCATTAGTAAATTGTGTTGTTAATATATCAGATGTTGATTGATCATCATTTTTACCAATAATTTCCAATTTAGAATTAGAAATATCAATATTAGAAACTTTAAATAAAAATAATATCAACGCCATTCTATTCTATATGTAAAGATATTAAATATAAGATGTTTGTAAATGTCACTTGGAAGTTTATATAAATAGTAATACTTCAATGAATAATACAATGTATAATACTAACAATCAAAATACTATCAGAAGAAAATTATGCATGTACAAGTGGTATATATACACTGAAAAAAAATGTATAATGAGTCTTACGAACAGTATCAACGAAGCGATAGGCAAATATAAGATTTTTCGTTCTGTCTGCTCTACTGGTTTTCTTTTATTTTTTTATTTTTTTGCTTCCATTAACTTAAGACGTTTTCTTTGCATCTATTCAAGCTCGTAAGCGAAATAAAGAAAATGACTTGTATATCAATTTGTTCTATCTTGATAAGAAACGTAAGTATCAAAAGTGTTTATAGTCAAGTGATTTGTTGTTCGTCAAAGAAAAAACATTTTGCTACGTGATTGACAATAAGTACACGAAATTACAATGAAGTTATTCAGGACAAATAATCGTTTGAAAAAATATTTAAAATATAAATATCAATCAAAATATTAAAAATTAATATATGGTTCCTTTTAGAATCACACATTTCTCTTTGATTCATTTTCTCGCATTGCTGTGTATGAATTATTTTGAATAAAGAGATTGGAAAGAAAAAAAAAACGTATTAACAACATCCTAATTATCCATGTCACTCTTTTATCTCTCAAACCTTTTGTTTTTTTTTCCTATTTATATTACAAAAGACGCATGGCAATTAGTAGAGATAAACAATGGCAAATTCGAATGATTGTTGATCATAGAAAGTATGAATACCTTTTCTATAACTCAATTTTCAATGTTCTTGTGTTTTTCTTCGTGCGAGTTAGTGTCGTATCTAGATCTTCTCTTCTGAAGAGATGGGTGGGTGTGGCCCATGTAAAAAAAAAATCGTAAAAAATCCAGATTTTAATCAATTTTTTTTTGATTAAAAATCGATTAAAATGAGACGATTTTCATCGGATTTTAATAAAATTAAAAATCAAAAAACAACTGATTTTAATAGATTTTTTACAGAATAATCCATTAAAATCAATTTTATTTTGATTTTTATTTTGATGGAAATCCGATGAAAATCGTCCGATAATAATCATTGTTAATTTCTTCGCATCTATTAACTGAGTTCATATGACTCTTTATTTTTAATCTGCGTGCATTACTTCAACTGAATCATCCATTTAAATCTCTCATTACCTGTTAATCGATTTTAATCGATCATCATTTGTTAATCGGTTTTAATCTATTATTACTTACTAATTGATTTTAATCGATTTTCTTATGAAACCACGAAAATTTGCGACTTACTCGAGATTCGAACACAAAACCCATATTTTTCGACCACTTCTTCTTATTTCTCGTATTTAGAAACTATGAAGTTGCCGATGCACCAAACTTCGGCATTCAAAGTATGTTTGGAAGTCCTATTTAAATTGTTTTCTTCGAAATTGCGCAATTACATTCAAAACTCGATTAAAATTGATTACAAAAAAATAATTGATTATAATCAATTTTTTTCTATAAAAAATCAGCATTCATGGAAATTTAATCGATTTTCTCTACGGGAAGATATTACCATTCATGTAGCTGTAATGGATTTTAATCAATTAAACTTGAATAATCGATTTTAATCAATTTTACATATGAAAAACAATCATATCCATAGAACTATAATCGATTTTAATCGATTAAGGTTATCTGTATAAAAAAATCGATTAAAATCTATTAAATTTCTAATCGATTATTTGCATTTCTTGAAATAAAATCGATTTTAATCCATTACAGTTATCTTCATAAAAAATTGATTAAAATCTATTAAAGGGACTATATAGAAAGTCTAATTTTCATTGAGCCTTTATGTCCTAAGGATCCATATACTGCTCATCATTCTATAGCATATAGAAATAATGGAGCTATTATGATCCTTGATCAAAAATATAGGAGTATTTCCTTTTCTAGACAAAATTCAATACAGTTATGAATGCTTTTCAATTTTTTATAATCGATAAGTTTCAATGGAACTATGTTATAATTAAGAGAGATCACCTTCCATAGATATACGCTACTTATTGAGAAAATGATATTTCAGTGTGCTCAGTTGTGTGCCACAGGACAATTGAGTACCAACGCGAAACTTTCTCAAAAAAATGCATATCATTGACCTCTATTTGTTTCATAAATCAAATTTTTCGGAACAGTACGGCCAGACTTGTAATGTATAAAATGGTGGTGCGAAATGCCCTATTTTAGCTAATCATTGTCCAGGCAACCCCACAAAATCTTAGCAATATTCAGTACTCCCGGTAACAAATTTTGTGTCTAAATAATCAGTAAAGTATGTCTAGTCATTTAGGGTGTGGGTGGGTGTGGGGGGTGTGGGGTAGGGGTGGAGTGTGGGGTGGGAGTGTGGGGAGGGGAGTGTGGGGAGGGGAGTGAAGGTGTGGGGTTGGAATATCATTTCATTAACACTCACACCCACACCCACACCCACACCCTGCTTATATAAAAGAAAATCCTTTTGTTACTTTTTTCTTCGAAATTCTTTTTCGGAAAATTTACATAACCCTTTGAAGAAATGAAGCCTGTCTCATGCAAAAAAGATACTACTGTAGATTCTTTACGGATACTAAAAGAAAACTTCGATGAGATAGTGTCTTTCGACATTTTTCTTCATCGTTGTATTGAGTTGGATATTTAAAAGTGTAGGTATCCGTGAGTAGCTGACTTTTGTGCTCACTCAAACACATTAAAAGAGAGAATTTAGATATAACCAGCATGAAAGTCATGTAATGTTTCCTACAAAGTGATTTTCATAAAAGTGTAGGAGCAAGATCGAATCTAAATTTGAGAGCTTTTAATGGCATCACAAATGGATGTTTGATAGAAGACACAGTCTAAAAATCGATCGAAGATATCATACAAGTTTCTTTTACTATTGGTCATTTAAGGACTCAGTAAATTGATAAAAGAGTTCTCTCTTTTTTGACACGTTACGTAGTTAATAATAGCGTTCCCTTAAAAGACTAAACATTTTCATGCTATAAACTTCTTCTAGTTGACATAGCCTGTAGTTATAGCACGGATTTGTTTCTTTTTCGTTGATAGAAAAAATCTTACATTTATCTTTATATTTTCTTTATTTTTCAAAAATAAAGGATTTATTTATCTTTATTTTTCAAATATACAGATTTTATTTATATTTATAAAGTAAAGTAAATATAAAGTAACACCCCTATTGTTCACACTTTTTGATTGAACAGTTTGCCAAATTCGTCAAAAGACAACTTCTTGTCGTTGTTAGTGTCCAGCAAGGCTATCTGAGCTTTGATTTCCGCCTTTGTGAACCGGAGTCCCTTTTTCGCCAACCCTTTTTTGAGTTCGTTAGCTTCGATAAAACCCGACTTGTCCTTGTCGAATTCAGCAAACAGAGCGCGCAAGTCGTCCGGCGATTGCGCAATAACGAAGTCATGCTCCAAGAGACGTTTAAATCCAGCAAAATCAATTTCGCCTAAACCATTCGGTAACAAAAACCACGTGCAGTTCATATCAAGAAGAAATTAAGCACATACCTGTTTTTTCAGGATCCATCATACCCATGTAGACCTCCAGTTTGCGCTCATTGAGATCTAAGTCGAGCGCTTTAAACACATTGATGAGTTCATCCTTTGAAATCCTGCCGGATTTATCTGTATTAACGATCTTATCAATATTCAAGTTTACTAGAAAGAAAAGAAACTATACCAGCGTCGAACATGTCGAAGGCATCTTGTAGTTCTTGTGTATTGAATGGTTCGGTCATTTGTGTGCTTATATTCACTGTGACTGAGCGAATGTAATAAGACTTGTATAGCGATGACGGTACGCAATTTCAGCACGATGAAAAAAAATATGAGAGTCCTTTTTTGCGAGGCTAATTTCACACATATTAGACGATGTATGTGATAGTATCACTGCAAGTTCGTACGAAGGTAACGCGCAGCAAGAACGAGCAATCAACTATGCCCTAGACTTGCAGCACTAATTGAAAAAAAAAACATGATCGAGTTCGTTTTCTCCATTTTCATTATACCTTTTTTTCTTCTTATGCGTATATAAAAACAAGCCATTTTCTGTCTTAGCGCACACTTCAATACAGTGATGAAAAACTACCCAAATCATAGTTGGAAATAAACACCCAACAGAATCGAATGTGAGAAGCTCTATTGGCGCTCAGGGCGTGCGTGTGGGTGTTGGTGTGTGGGTGTGGGTGTGGGTGTTGGTGCGGGTGTGGGTGTGTGGGTGTGGGTGTGTTGGTGTGGGTGTGGAGTGTGAATGTGCGTTGTGATTGTCGGTGTGGTTAAAATAGAAGACACCCACCCAGCATCCACATCGACACCCACGCCTACATTCCCATCCACTGGCACCCTATCCATGGGCACATTTTCATACACAGCCTATATGAAAAACAAAAATATGTGTGATGACGAGCACATGAATGAGAAAAAAACTCGTTTACGTGATGAAATAGTCATACTTCATTGATTCCGGTGAAGATACATTTGGCTGGCGAAAACCAATTAGTGTTGTTAGTAATAAATACAGAGGGAAAATGATTGGAGGTACACAAATCAAAATTTGTATACTTCAGTATCGTCGAGCACCTAAGTGTAATTAGTTTTCAATATTATGGGACTAGTGATAAAACTAAAGCTGACAGTAAAGAGCGGCTACAAACAAGAAAAAATCATGGGGCATATACACTTTGTATTTTTTATGGCTAGGAAGTCATTTTAATAGAGTTTCGCTCGATGATACTCAAGATGTTGAATCGATGGTCTTGAGTGGAAAAAGCCTCACGCATAAGATAGTGTTACTGCAAACCACGTTGAACAGAGTAACTTTTTCTAAGGGTACACTTCATCAAGAATACCAGTGTCACTGAAAAAAAACTGGTAGCATACAGAACTTAAAAATGGTTTCGAATTTTGCAACGAAATCGAAACCTTGTTCAAGTTTCGTAAAAATATGATTCTAAAGCAACGTTCCAACGTCAATTCTTAGAGACGGAACTGTTTTTAGTAAACTAGAGTCCTATCAAATCAACTACGTACCCTCTCCACCCGGAAGGTATGGGTGTAGCAATCGCTCTGTGTTTTGTTGTTTCATTCCGACACACATGAGTATTTCAAGCTGCGTTTTGAAATCTTGAATTCAGGTGCCCGTCTTGGGATAGTATGATGCGGTGGAACAGAGTTTTCGGAAATATCTTCGAGCTCCTTATTCACTTCAATGCCATCTACCCCTTTTCAAATAAAAACTGCATTAATTAACACACTTTTCTTTCCTATGTAAGTAGTGGAAGTGCCATCCCAATATGACTATCAAATTTTACATTACTATTCAAAATTACTCTCTATTCTTCACCAAAATAATTTGATGAGTGGCATTATCCCATATCTATTAATCTTAGTTGAGTCGTCCCAATCATCATTGTGTATAAAGACGAATTAAAAGGTATTTATTATTACGGTTATATTTTTTTTTATTTATAAGATAAGAAAAAGATTACTTTGGAACATCAGGAAATTACGATACAAAACAAAAACAAAAATAATTGAAATATAATCTCTCTACAATTCATATTATCCATCATTTATCAGTCATAATTTTGATAGAAACCAACTCAAAAACAATCTCGAAAGATTTTACGTATTCAATCATGATGAACATGCCAAGATCTCCAAGATCTGTTCAGAAACGACCAAATCGCTATAATGATCATTCTCAAGTAGAAAGTCGTTCGAAAAAGCGTTTTAAAACTCAATCAAGTCTGTACCGATATATTAAATAAGTGGATTTAAAACTCCTATTTTATTTATTTTTTAGCGTCTCTCAGTACTTTTAAGTTTGTTCTCATTGACTTATCAACACGCTTGAACAGAACAGCCTCAGCCATGCTGAGTTGTCTACGTTCAATGACAGACGATTCTATAATTATTAAAGATCATGCTTCATTAACTGAGCTAAACCAACTGTCTAAGAAAAGCACGTTATACTTTGTCAGTAGCGAGTTTTATGATACAATGGAAGATAAACTTGGACAGCATGAACAAATTTTCATATTGGAGCATAACACAAAGAAAGTTGACTATCGAAAGCATTTTGATTCTGGTGAAGATTTCATATTCCAATTAGCTGATGAATTATATCTATGTTATAAAAAAGAATCGCGCATATCGTTACAGTCTGGTAATTTGTCAATTGCGAAAAAAAAGGAGGACGTAGCGAACCTTATTCATGATGAATTGAAGAAAGTTTTCAATAAAGTGTTTATAAATAACAACAACACTCCTCAACATTGCAATAATACTTCCATTAACCATGAAACACTTTGTCTGACTACGATGTCCAATACCAACCATGAAAAACATCTAAAGACATGTTGACAAAAGCGGATAAACTTCATAGTATTCTAGCTGAACTTGAAAAAGCTTAAAAGATACATTCTTGTTTATATTCTCTAAAAAATCTACTTTTAACGGGTGATCGAAATTTTTTCGGACAAGATTGAAATTCATATTTCTCTTGTTCTACTCATGCTTTGTTTCTAATATTTTTATA
>CAJNOP010002049.1:0-16115 GCA_905250075.1 Rotaria sp. Silwood1 | reverse complement strand
GTCTACAAACATGTACATTAACTGATAATGATAAAAAATCGACAGTAATTGAAGTCCAACAAAATCTACCGACACCAGACTTGCAAAAAATTCAACAAGAACAAGAAACTATATCATCATCTTCAGCCGATCTAAAAATCAACAATGTGGAACATAAGTAAATGTTTGAAAATAAAATTTAAAAACAAGACTTTCGCTTATTTCATATAAATATGCATGTATTCATTAATAGTTTTAGTGATCCAATCATCAATGATCGTCGAATGCCTATCGTTCAGCATGTTGTTAATAACCTTCGTAAATATCTTGATGAATTGAAGAATCTTTATGCATCTGTAAATAATTTTTTCCTCCTATTTTTGCTTGTTGTATTCCATTTTTCTTTCATATAGGTTGCACAAAGTTCAGATCCACAAGATGTTATGTTAAAGGAACATATTGAACAGATATATAATGACCTTCGTCTGCTTATTACAAATGAACAATAACAAAATGATGAGTGTGGAACAAATACAATTCCTGTTATTGTTACTGATGAGTCCCTTTAGTTATATTTACTTAATGGTAACCAAAAGTTCGTGAAACATTAAATAAAAATATAAAGATGCAAAGATATTTTCAATTTTATTTTATCGAATGTTGAGGATAGTTGCCATGATTATTTATATCAAGTTCAATCCTTTTTAACAAATTGTAAAAAGTATTTTTTGAAGTGTTTTTTCGAAAAAAAAATTTTTGGCTGCCTTGGAAACCACATGAACTAATCATATTTCATTTATTTAATCAGTTAAACTACATTCGATAAAATTAGTTAACCACAAAGTACATAGTACCATGCTTGGCGAATGTCATTTCTATAACATTATATTGCTGTCTTCTTCTGTCAAACAATTAATAACATCAGATGAGTATGAAGACAACGATCATCTTTAAGCAATTTTGTATATTTTGAACCTGAATGTCTATGATTGTTTCCATATCGGGGGCGTGGGTGTGCGGGTTGGTGTGGGGGTGTGGGTGTGCGTGTGGGTGTTCTTCTGATCTACCATCACATCAGAACAAACAGTCACACCTCACACCACACTCACATCCACACCCATTCACACCTACACCCACACCCACACTCCACACACTCACACCCACACCCACACGCTCACCCTCAATTTTATATTAGAATCATATTGATCAGAGCCAGATAGTCCACTGGTCATTAGATATTGAACTTGCATAGAAAGGAATCGATCGCCATTTCAATATAGTATGGTCAAACAACCATTGATTGATTTTTCATGAAAAGCGCGAGATTTGATCGGTCCAATTGGTTGTGAACACAGCAAGATGCGGCACATGTTGACCGTTGAGAATCATATCGAGACTATCAAAATAACCGTTGCTTATTCGAAATTGAACGTTGAGCGGGCGAAGATTTGGAAAACATTTAACAAGGTTTGTAACTACCGCCGAAGAATCCATCTTAGTACTTTTAATGACTAAGTGATACACGTCAGGATAAGTGTTCGAAAATGTCAAAACGTCGCTTGTCCCTATCAATGTCACCTTATGGATACGTTGTGACGTGGATGGAATTAGTTCAATATTTATCGTTGTCAGTTCACGAACTTGACGAAAATCTCGAAGATTCTCATCATTAGATTGAAACAGAAGTGTTTTCATATCGGAAATACGTTCAGACAGATTATCACAAGGCATGTCAGCGATAAGAGCAAGCAGTTGAGAACATACACTGATCGTATCATTGTTGGCTAACGTCGGCATATTCAATACTTCGAATTGTCGCGGAATTGTGTACAAGTATCGACTTGAGCTTCTAGAATATATTTGATATGTCATAGGCCAACGTCGATTGAGCCCGCGGCAAAAGTCTTTAAAGAGAAGAAGTTCAATGGAAAATATATATTTGAGAAATGACTCCTACCTCCATATCAATATCACATTTCGTTTGAATATCGCAATAGAAGTACTGAAGATGAGGAATATATTCGTTGATGATCGTTTCGATTTGATTGCCTGATAGAAACTGATTGTCACTATCACTAATCCAATTTTCCACAACAAGTGAGAGAGAATGAAGTTGGTAGAAAAGCATGACTGTACTGCGCAGATATTCAAGTTTCCATTCTGCCTTCTCCTTTGTCATCAGTCGAAATTCGTTCAGGTGAGACATTGATCTACGAGACCATCCAGGTGGCAACGGTGATCTAGTCGAGACGTGAGCATCACAAAAACGACATTCAGTACAATCAATTTAGGTACGAGACCATCAATGAGAACTAACAGATCATCGATTGTCTTCAGTGAAAGAGTAAAACGTGTGAGGCACTCGTTCGAAACGATTTGTTTGTCTAGAGTGATATCAATGTTGACCATCAATTCAATTGTAGTCAGGTGTGTTCTGCATGCTGAGTTGAAAATCAAATTACGGAGGCAATTTCTGCATGAACTGACATATGATTTGTAGTTATTTGAGGCATAATCGACGACGCACAATGAATGCAACCGAGAAAAATTAGCAAGAATTCGATCTAACGACAATATGATGAAGTGTGTACAATTGAGTATTGAAAACCGATGGACGTGTTCGAAACATGATAATTTCAATGGATAGTTTGTAGAGGATAAACATTCGATTTGTTCCGAAAGCATTGAATTGCTCAGCGTCAATACGGATGGTACAAGACGTTTGCTGTCGATCAGAGCTCGAATTGATTGTAAGTCAGTATAAGACCAGTTTGTTAAATTAATGTGTGTTCGGTAATCGGATATGCAACGAAACGTACGACTATTACAATCGAGAAAAATATTGAGTACATGTGGTGGACTTAGATAGCGACAAATAGCAAGCAAAAGTTCATCGGGCAGATCTTCGAGTCGAGTTATGCGTTCGGATTGATCATCGGTTAGTGATCGTTTTTCAATGGTATCAATGGAACCTGTAGATGAGTGCTTTTGTTTTGTGAAGATCTTTTGAAACCATAATCAAACTGTGCGCAGTGTTAATACACTCAGAAAACCAGCGAGCCAAGACAAAGCTGACATTCAGCCGACAGCAATATTAGCAATGTTGTTTGATTTAAACGAAGCGATTGCACGTTTATATATCACCATTGCAATGAACATATCGGATGGTGATTGTGATCGCACAGTCAGAAATGAAAGATCACGACAGAACGTATGTACAATCATATAAATAGTATCAATTGAGAAAAAAGTGGTCGACAATTTTGGGCTATCCGTTAACGATCGATGTTGTTTTGATTATAGAATTCTAGACACAAAATTTTCAGTCATCTTTCTATTTATGAAGAGATAGGTACCTATACTACCCTTAAAAATATTTCTAGAAATGACTTTTTCAGCGGAGGCTGTCCATTAAAAGTACTAGTAACAATGAGCCTGATTTGCGATTTTATGTGCGTATGGCTCTTTTGTATAAATGCTATATATTACAAATGAAAAGTGCCTAATATCAATTATACCTCACTACATATCGAATATTCAATGAAGAAAGATATATAAATCATCATGATTCACAGTCGATTTTTTATGTTAAACGAGAACAAAGAATAGTTTTTTCATCTTTTAAAACTTCAATTATTTGACATGTTACTTGCATTATCTTCTTCCTTTGTAATCCATTGATCATCATATTATATCAATTTTACATTTAAAAAAGAGACTATTTGTTTTAGTTTTTATTCATCTAATCCTCCACTAATACCGTATTTGAAAGAAGTAAATATTATTTAGGGCATAGTAAAAGTAGTGGCAGTGACACTTTAATATCATATAGTAGACTTAAAGAAACTATCTTTCTCTATGGTCTGATAGAAAAAGAAAGGCTTTATCTTTCTATGCTCTTAATACTGATTTTTAAAAATACGAATGAGTATTTTTTAAATAACTATGAATAGAAATAAGATATAGAAGTACGGTTTTCACTGTAGAAAAGAGGAATTGAAAACACATCGAATCCTATGTTGCAGATTTTTCTGATCTGTTTTTTGCAAGGTTTCCGCAATTGATCTTTTTAAAACGAGCTTATCTTGTAAGTTGTTTTCGGTGAATTTTAAAATATCAAGTATACATTCAAAGCAATAATCGAAGATCTACAAAGCGCAGTAATCTAAGATGAATAATATGTATTCTAGTCGAGTCTCTTATATGATTTTGTACCAAAAACTGTGAAAAAAATCACGTTTGCGCTTTTTCCTTTTTTTTCATACAAAAAAGTTTTTCAACTGTTAGAAAATTTAATAAAAATACTTCAGAAACCAATATTAGAAAAGCCTGGAATATACGATTTGATGCATCTACATCTCATCTTTCCAAAGGCAAAAGCCGTACTTCTCCATCATATTTCTATCAATAAATATTCATAGAACCGTGACACATCCAAAAAAAAAACAAGATCTTATCGAAATCTTATGATTATGATATTAGTTGAAGTATGATCAAATAGCGTAGAAAGATATAGCTTTTCTTTCTCTATCAGGTTATGTAGAGAGAGAGAGAGTTTCTTTAAGTCTATTATAAAGTGTTAAAATGTCACTGCGACTACTTTTGGTGTGTCCTAAGTATTTGAAAAAAATTCTGAATCAAAAGAAGAAAATTATTCTCAATTGTGCTATTGAAATCTAAGATATTTCTTCTTAGTTATTTATTAAAAATTATGAAAATAGATCGTTAAAAAATCCAAGAAATATCTAAAAAAAAAATTTTCTTTCTCCAAACTAAAATGAGGCGTTCATCATTTTAGAAGGGTTGTCATTGATGAGAACACATATCATGATGTCTTTCTCTTTTTAGCTTTCGTTAATCTCTATAGAATACTTCAATAGAATGGTACATCGATCTCGAATAACATAGAAGAGAGTAATTTCATGCTGTCACCGTTGTCAATAAGAAATATAATAAAAGTGCATATCAATTTCTAAAGATATACGTTCATTTACAGATATTCATTAGGCGTGAGTAACATGTCAACAACTTCATTGGTCTCAATACAAGTTGAGATGATGATTCGTATTCGATTATCAATTTATATTATTATTGATAATCTTGATGGTATTCTTGATCTTTTTTTGTATTTCTTCAAAAATCCATGAGAAATAACCCATGCATTATTTTTCTTATCGATTACATGATGAAAAATTTAGTACATTAATTTTACTCTACTTTCAGCTGTATTTAATGGTTATGGAATGGATCCATCGACTAGATGTAACTTTTTTCTTTCCGTCATATTATAGAATGTAAATTAGTTTTGTTTTCTTAGCTATTACATCATATCTTCTAATAATGACTTCTTTGGATCGAATGTTTGTTTCATCATCTAATGTACAAATTCGTCAAAGTAACAGATGTTTTGTTCTATTATTGATCATAGTAATTAGTCTTTTTTGGATTCTTTTTCGTTTGCATGCTATTTTCTTTTCTGAAATTCAAATTACATATGGTCTATGACTTAGATGTAATAGTCAATCAGATGTTCCTATAATATTTGTCTCTTATTATGCTCTTATTAATGCAATTATTCCAATTACACTAATGACTGGATTTAGAATTCAAACATTGCTAAACATAAAAGGTGTTCGTGGAAATTGTGCGCCTTCACAGGATCGATGTATTATTGCACTACTAATAGTTCAATTGGGTATATATATTTCTCTTTATCTACCAACATTGCGTACTATGTTATTTTATTTTGTCAATTTTTTCAAGTGAGCATATTACCACTGTTGAATTTAATTACAAACAGGTTTTTCATTGAACTAATGCGAGCTTTATACAAATTGTTTGGATTAATACAGAGAAGAAATCAAATAGATGCATTATTCAATCAGACAAGAAATATAAATATATTACAAATGCGAGAAACGATAGCACATTTGAACGACACAAATCCTATTAAAATAATACATCAACAAGTAAAGGAAGCTGACAGAATTAATTTTCAAAACCAGTTTCTATAAATTAGAACGATTAAATTTCCTATCAACAAAGATATTTTATTGAAAAAATTCGACCATCTTCAATGAAAGTTATGACATACGAAAAATTGAAAAATTTCTAATAGAATTGAAAACATTTGATGACGAGCTTATATGTACAAGATTATTGAATATAGATTTATCAATGTACCATTACCAGAATACATGATAAAATTAACATAAAATATTTACAGTTACTTTCAGAAAATACTTATCCCTTACATTTTGAGATGTTTTAGTGCAGAGTTGTATATTAGAATAAATATTTCTAAACTCTCTTGGAATTCTATCGTGGCCCATTTTTCCTAGAGAGATCTCCTGGGAGTCTTCACCCTCTTCTATTCAAATCTAGAAGTTGCAAATTGATCTCTTTCGATAGATATTTTAGGTTAAAACTAGCACACACACAAGAAAATAGAATATAATTCATAAATTTTAAAACGAAAATAACGAAGGTTTGAATATGAATATTTAAAAAAAATTCAGTAGCAGAAGGAAGATAGACTGTAACGTCACTCTAAATTAGACATAATGTCACGTATTTAAAAACAATAAAAAATTATCGCACGTAAATTCTTAAATAACACATTTATCATTTGTGTATAAATATTACGACAATACACATTACATATATATATATACCCGGCTGCGGCATAAAGATTGCAATATTTAATATTTTGAAAATATTTTATCACAGATCAATTGTACACTCATGATTCTTTTTTTAAAGGATGGGTCGTGATGAACTTTACAGAAACTATAAGAACACATCCATATTAACTTGTATTGATGGCATCTCTTTTATTCAAAATAAATAGGTGACATGATGGTATTATGTCCCATCGTATTAAATATTTAGAAGAGTTTTTTGTTTTTTAAGAGGTCATTGTTTTTACAGTTTTTGTAGTGTTTTTTACTACGCATCTTTTACCAACAAAATCGATGTTCTAGTATTTGCTTAACCCAAGATGCATACAAAATAAAAAATGACATCAACATTTTTGGACGCTCGGTAGGAACATCACACAGGTCTTTAATTTTAACGAACTAGAAGTATTCTGAGCAAGCCAATAGGGAATTGTCCATACAGCTGTTGTAGAGGTTTTGACGACGTATCGTCTGGAAAAAGTCAATGTGTTTTCATTTTCTTGAGATGAGATATTTGCAAATAAACTAAAATCTTCTAAATATTTAATAAGATGGAGACACCATCAGAACAAATCAATAGGGATTTTTTCACAGCACATCTTTTAAAAAAAGAATCAAGATTAAACGATTGATCTGCGAGAAAATCTTTACAAAATACTTAACGTTGCAATCTTTACGTCGCATCCGGAAATTGCACCGTGTTTATCTTAATTAATAGAGAAATCGAATGATTTAAAATAAAACTAATCTTCTTATTTTTCCTTCAAAATATATTTGATTTAGACAAATGTATTTATTAATTAATCGTCATTATTAATATATGATAGTAAAAAGTTAATTAAAATAGACGTCAGCTTCGAATGGATTTTTGAAATTATGTTCGCATAGCACCCTTTTAAGTGTTGCAAGCATCCACGAAGTAGCTTAGTTTAAACTCAAATATTTAATCTCTGCAATGAGAATTGTGCCAAACAAATTGACATTGAGCGAACATAATTTCACAAAATCCTTCGAATATGACGTCTAATTAAAGAGTTATTGATATTTTAGTGAACAGAATCACACCAATCAGAGAATGGACGCTGACATATATTTCATAATAAAGACTCATCTTTATCTTAAATTGTTTAAATAGAAAATATTTTTTTAGTTTTCTCACTTTTCTAAGCTACGTGAAAAAACATCAGTTTAGTGAAGATTCTACGCCAATCTTTCTATTATTATCTTCTAGAGGGTGTGGCTGTGCGAGAAGAAAAGACACACCCACACACTACTTAAAATGTGATTTAAGCTTATGGATAAAATGGATATCAAAGTTTTAAAACTTTCATTTTTCACATACAAGGATAAAATTTTTTCATTTTACGATAAAATCATTCTCACTGCGCACTGGTCCTTGATCAATTATGGTTTTGTTGTCAAGGATTAAGACGAAAAGGTAACAAATTATACCTTGTTCTATTGATGTTTATTGTTTTTTATTATATTATAAGAAAATGTGATATTTACTTTCTATCGAGATGAACATGGTCTTGTAACAATAAACTATTTGAAGGAAAATTTTAATGTAAGTTTATTCAATTTATATTCATTTTTAATTTTTCTTTTTATATATAGAGTAATGAAAATGGAATATATAAGTTGTTCGCCATTGAATACAAGAATTTCATCAATCAACAAGAGTATGTTAAAAAATCTTTTACCTTCTTTTCTGATTTATAAATGCTGTTTTTTTATAGTAATGATATTGAATGTTACATGTCTTAGTTTAAAAGATAAGAAATAAAGTTATTCGTATATTCGCTTAGATAGAAAATGAACAAGAACAGTAGCAACAACACAAGGTTCAATACAACAATTGATCAAACAAGAATAGATATTAACGTTTCCATCAACTGAAAAATGATAGTTTTCTTTTCAGATAGTTATCATTCCATAAAATAAATTATTTTGTCACATCACATATTGTTCAACGATGCTCAATCGACTTTTCTGTTTCTTTTGTTAGATATCCATGTTCTACATCTTTATTTTTTCCATTTTATTTTCAAGAATATCCACTAAGAGATGATCAATTTTTTATCTATAACAAAATATTTCCTTTGATATGCATCTTGAACTCTATATCCTTTTCATTCCAATGCCATAATTATATATAAATTAATCTGTTCTTAAACATTTTTTATTAAAACAAACATTCATCACAATCATAATATTTTTCATATGTTCAGAAATTCGACATTTACCAATTAAACATAACGAACGTACCTTTGAACAGTTTATTCGTGTTGTATTTCCTGTATAATGTTGTGTCACTCTTTTCAGTACTTGATAATTGACAGCAAATATAGAAACTATTTGATAAACAGGTTTTCGTATCAACAAGAAATTGTTCGATATAGTCATCCTGAGCTTCACTAAGATCAAGTTGAGATAGATGTGGATACTCAATGATGGATAAATGTTCATTGTTATCATGTAATTTTCTAGATGGTTTTTCATTAATTAAAGTTAATTTTTTCATAAATGGAAATGATTGAGAGATTTGAAAAAGAAATTTATGTTCAAAAGGTTGTTCATCAAATAACGATATTTCACGAACATATTTAAATATTCCACCTGGAAAATTATTTGTTATTTTGTGATACTCTTTCGGTTCATATGGACAAGAATAAATATAACATTCATCTCGTTCAATCTCAGAAAAATAATCAACACAAGAAATAATTTGTTTATTTTTTTGAAACTCATTGAATATATATTTAATATCTTCATTCGACAGTAAATTAATTTGATTATGAAGACTAACAGTTGAGCAAATGTTAAATGTAAATTTATTTAATTGTCGCATATGATTCATAATATTTCTTTTCAAATAATTGCCATCAATAAATGTATTATTGCAACAAATAATAAGATGTGAATGAAGTTTTTCTAAATTTAACATTCGATGTAAAAGTGCGGAACAATTAATTCATCATAAACAACTGTATCTGTATCACAATATAATGAAGAGCATTTCATGTTAGGTAAACTTTCCTAAAAAAACAAACACATAGAAGTTCACTTGAATAAATTAGATATTATTAAGAATAATCTACCGTATTATTGATTGTTAGACGTGAAGAACGACGAATCCAAGAACTTTTAACACGAAATACTCGAAGTTGATTAACACGTCCATCGAGTAAATAAAGACAATCATTGAAATGTACTACATGTACATGTTGTTCTAAAAGAGTTGAAGAGATAAAAATTGGAGGTGAAATATCAAATGATATGTATTGAGAATAAATTGAAGATGAATCGAAGTTTAAATACTGTAGATTGGTAAACACAGTAAAGATATTTGTAAATATAATTGTATTCTCATCTTTTGTTGAAGTTAATTGGTTTTTATTATTACAAATACGAATAATCAGTGATAAAATTTGATTTTTAAATAAATCACTTAAAACATTTCCATCTAAACATAGATACAAGAATCTTTAGCAACAAATTAATCATCTATATTTGATAGATTATTTGAAAAAAATCTTATTTCCGATATGAATTTTTAGTTTATATTTCAAAATAAATATTCAGATAAAACTAATTTATTATCAATAGAATATTCGATGATCTACTCAATTTTATTAAATTTATAATGAAATAAATAGTAGGAATTTTTTCTATACTTCTCATTTGTTCAGAAATCAATGACAATTAAAATAAAAAATATCTTACTAGTAAACAAATGTTTTGCTCTTTCTATTTCAAGATTATATAAACCAAGTTAATATAAATTAGGATAATCTGTACAAAAAAGAACACGTTCCATAGATAATGATTCAACATTGAGCCATTGGATTTTATGATGAATCGATGGTAACATTTGAAAAATAAAATCGATCAAGTATAGTATCAGATAATGGATAGATAGAATCATTGAAGGAACGCCTCATCAATGTTAAATGACTTGTAAATACTGAATCATGTACAAATGTGTTGAGCCATTTATTAACACCTATTAAAGAATAGAGTACTTGATCATTGTTCAAATTTTTCAAAATAATCGTAAGCAGTTCATCAGGTAAATCATCTAATTGAGCCAATGAGTGTTTTATAATTATTTTCACCTCTGTATACTCATTTATAACTTTGACATGTAACCATTTATATACAGACATTCATATCATCTGTAGGACGTTAATCATCAATGAAGACAATGATATGCATTTTTCTATAATTATCTAGCTTGACTATGGGTGAGCGAACGAATGAAAAAATAATATTATTTTTGTTTCTCTTTTGTTCGACTTATTACATATGACACATATTGACTAAATTTTTTCATTTATATCTAACAGAAATGATTTATTGAAAGTTAAAAATTATTTTATCTAAGCAAAATGATATTTGAAAAGATTATTCACATCAATTTTGTATGTTTTTAACTCGGATTAATTGTTCTTCTTACAATTATGAAGAATAAAAGTTAGATGAATAATTGTTCTTGAATGAAATATATGAAGGTATATATATTCATTTTTTTCAAATATCTGCAACAATCATTACAGTTGGTAAACTGGAAGTTTATAAGATGAAATGATTGAATATGTCAGTTGTTTTCTTTATAATCCACGAAAACCGTATTCAGATTATTTTTGATGACGATGAACAATTATGTATGCATATGCTGAAAACTTCCATTCAGAATTATTTAACAGCAAATGTAAAACAAGATGATCGTGTATTTTGTCTCAATAATGAATGCAATGGTTTAATTCAATTTAAGTGTAACTATCAAGCTTGTTTGATCTGTGGTCGACATGTCGATCCTAAAGATCAAGTTATTGATGATGAATTTCATGTAGGACGAACTTGTGTTCAACAGATTGAAGAACAACAATGTCGAGAATTCTTACCTCAATTTTTTGAAGGAACTAAAAAATTTATTCGAAAACATTGACCAACAGATTCTGTAATGGTGCGAATCAGCAGAATCGATGTAAATCCTTATCTTGAAAAACAACATAAATCGCTAAAACTGTTTTATAAATGCATTAAAGTATAGGGTGATGATTTTCCATCAAATTCGGCAAAAGATATCTTTGCTTATCACGGTAATCCTCTGAAGCGTTGATACCGATTTTTCAGAATAGATTTGATCCAAAACGCGTCTTTCGGATCAAGTTTATGATCCCGGTGAATATTTTTGAGTGACAGCAAATGTTTCTTATAGTTCTTCTCAAAGGGAAAGTAACCAATTCAGTATAGTCAAATGATCATTGCTTATCTTTTACGAGATACACATTTTAAGAACTGTTCAAAATTTTTGCTACATTATCACTAATCCAACAGATTGAAAATATATTTTTAATTTACCAGTACTCATTGTTACATATGGACAAAAAGTGCATAGTCAACTATTTACTTTTCTCAAGTACAACACCCAACTATATTGATGATGAATTTTCAGGGAATGTCTCGTTTGAATGGTATTGGCGTCAAGATAATGGTCATTTCGAACCTATAATGAGACAGTTAATGAAATGCTCGAAAAATGTGATGAACAATGGAAACACTACCACTGACTCGTTACTTACATGTTATTCTTCAAACGTATAGAATCTACTATCAAAATAATAAACAAACCCATACGAAAACATCTTATACTCGAGTTATTGGTCGTCGACCAATGGAAAAATTTTTTGAAAATCAGAATTGATTTTGTCATAACGAACATGGCCTTTGGATGCATTATAAATCATTGGTGCAGAAGTCGATTGACAGTGCATTTCGCCTATACAGGTCTGGATAAGGGATCATCGATCATTGGCATTCATTTCCTTGGACATCCTGAGACGTATGAAATTAAATTTTTGAGAGACCAACAAACAAAATAATTAATGCGATCAGAAATATAAAATGCGAATAAGAACTCTTGATGGAGGAAATAGACATCGTTTTCTTTCATCGAACATTATAACCAAATAGAGGAAATAAAGCTAATTAAAACTTCAACTGAATCTAAAATATTATGAACGTTTATTTCTTCTTTTATCTTTTGGTTCGATAATTGATATTTGATAGTGTGAATCTAGAACATACAGTACAAAAACATTCCATTCACAGCTAAAACCATTTTGAATACTAGTAAATTCCTTGAGCACTTTGCTTTTCCTTGAGATATTTATTGGGGGAAAATACAACTTTTCATGCTGGTAACTGTATATATGCTCATTCTAGTAAGATTTTGTAAAACAGATTTCAGCGATCAGTAGAGCATATAGTAGATTAAACATCTTGTAAAGAAAACGTGTTGAGACAAATAAGAAGATTATACACATTGTCATTTATATCTAATCGTTAATTTTTTGTCTAACTTTTCCTCTGATCAGTATTAGTTCTTATCTACAGGGTGTGACTCTTAGTATTGTTTCCATTCAAATCCATTCCCACACCCACACCTTTTGCTAAACATCATAAACGAAAAGGACGTTTGATGGTCATTGATTTTTGTTAATGCTGGAAATATTGAGGCTTTTTTTTTGAATATCTACATGAACATAATCACATAGTTACTCATAAACATGATGAGATCTTCTATAGATATCCTTTTTATTGAATTTTTCATTTAATTTTAAAAGGTTTGTTTTAACTGAACGAATGATTGATATGTTTAAAACAGCAGATTTACAAAATTCTCAAGTTGAGATATTATAAATTACTTTTTTTTTGTTCTTATTAAAAATAATCATTTTTATTTTCTTTAGGATATTTTCACAATGACTGTGTCTGAAATGAAGAATTATCAAGGTCATAAATACTTTATCAAATTAATAGATAGCTATGTTGATTTTAAATTCTATTATTTTATTGCTTTAGGACTTCGGAAATTCTGTAATCAGCTAGGCGAAGAGAGAAGTTTCCAAAAATAATACGTTGGATCATGCGAGGGAGGAAAGGAACTACAGCTCATTGAGTTAGTTTTGAGCAAAGTCTGACTTATATGTGAGTATCAGAATACAATTAATTGATCAAAAGTATCGCACATTTTTGGAGCGGTCAGAAGACTCAGACTAAAAGATTTCGTTGAACTTGTGAGTGCATAGATTGATTACGCAATATTTTCGAATAGAATTGCAATAGTCTGTTAATATAAACAGAAGTAATATGAATTTTACATTTGAAAGAGAATCTACTTTATTCGAGGAGGAATAGCATAGATTTAGGTTTTGGAGTCCTTTGAAATTTTTGAAGACTGCTGTGTTCTTCGGGAATCCCGAATTTCGCCATTGAGACTTTTGCCAATTGGCGAGTCTAATGTGCATTTACCAGTTTAACATGTATATTAATAGACAGCATCGAGATATATTCTGATACCCACCCTTTTCACTCATATTCAACATTTATATTCTTCTGCGACAAATGGTAAAAGTTCGTCGAACTTTTCAATTAGCAAGAGTCCACTGGACTTTCGCTATTGGCGAATGTCCAGTTGGCGAAACTCGGATAAGTCTGTTCTTCATGTTTTCGAATCCTGACAATGTGTTTAATCTCAACAATTCAATAATGAAAATTTCTCAATATAGATTTAAAACTTTCGTATTTATCTGATGATCTAACGGTTTCAATTCTGTGTGATATTTTGGGAAGCGCCGAACTTTAATAAGAATCTAAAATGATCTAAAGCTTGATCATATGATTTTCAGATAGCTTCTTATGGTGATAAAGCGTAATATTATGAATATTTTTAACTGTTTATTTCTTAAAAGACAATGATTTATCAATTAAATTGCCTAGGGTATGGAGTGTGGGTATGCGGGACCTAGGTACCAGTGGGAAGAGAATCAACATCCACAACCACACTTCTCCATCGACATAGTATTTTTCTCGACAAGGTCATTGATGCATTTTATTCAATGATACTGACGAAGACAAATAAACAATGAGCATAAATATATATATATGTATCATAAAAGAAAAAAAGAGTGACAATCAGAATATGAATCAGTGCAAGATTAATCTTCTTGATCTACCTACTGAAGTTTTACTTAGTATTTTAAAAAAACTTAATAATATGGATATATTTTATTCATTTTTTGATCTTAATAATAAATGACTTGATAACATAATACAAGAAAATACTTTTACTAATGATCTTAATTTTGTAACCATAACATTAACTGATGATGTTTTATCAGTATCTGATCGAATACTTCATCGATTTTGCATGAATATATTGCCAAAAATTTATTATAATGCTTAATCTCTTATTCTTAATTTATTATCTATAGAACATATTCTTTCTGCTGCTGATCAACTTAATTTAAGTAAACTTAAAGTCTTCAATCTCAATGATGAAATTGCTTTACTTTATTTTACGAGTAAATAACTTCTATACTAATCTGAATAAAGATTTAAATAAATAATAGTTTTGTATAGATAAACTAATATGTATTTTTTATTTAGCTAAATTATCATTTCGACGTATTTTTCAAGAACAAATTACAGATCCTATTCTTCTTTCTGAAAATTATTTTAATGAAATATCCTGTAAAAACTATACAGCAGATGTGTACGAATATATATTGAAATTTTTCGAAAATCTTAAACATTTATCTCTTATTGTATTGTTTCCAAAGTCTTTTCCACCTTTATTACTTCGTAATTTACCATTAACTAGTACTTTCCATTCTTCAACTCTTTACAAATTATGTATTTATGTAATATATTATGATGATTTCTTTGCTTTAGTTGACGGGTCGTCTTATAATGCAACAAATGTTTGCAATATGGTAAGTTTAAATTTTATTCGATTATTCTTTTGAATTTAACAAAAAAACAAAATACTATGGATCATGATTATAAATTATTTTCATATTATTATTGAAAGATTTTTTTTAAATTTCTTTTGGATCAACTATTATTAAATGGTGAGAGAGAAAGCAAGCGACGAGGTTTGGAGAAGGAGCGAGGAAGAATACTCAGAACTTTTAAAAGATTGAGAATAACTTTCTCCCATTTTTGAGAAACTTCGAACATACTTGACTTCCCCTTAGGTTTTTCAAAAATTGAACATGAATTCCTTTATTTTGGAGAAATTTCTCACAAATTTTACCATCCCTCCCTTGCAAAGGATGTTCCAAGTGTTTTAGTCGGGGTAATCCCTTCAATCTTGACAAAATTTTGCATTTTTTCTCAGTAATTTATAAAAAAATTTTAAGAAAATTTAAAAGACTTTCGAAAACATCATCACCCTTCCAATCTTTTCGTCTTCAAGTCACCTCAGCTATTCTCCCTCCACCAGTTTTAAAAAACTGAAGATAAGTTTCAAATTTCTCAGAAATTTCGGAGGTGGACCTCTCGTTTTTTTTCACGTCCTATTTCATTTTTGTAAATAGATTTCTTGTTTGAGCTCTTTGCGTCGTCTCTGTTTTTGATTTTAAACAAACATCACTGATATGTTTG
>CAJNOP010002048.1:0-20513 GCA_905250075.1 Rotaria sp. Silwood1 | reverse complement strand
ACGATACAGTAAACCACGGTTTATGAAACCGGTGATAACCGCTATATCGGAAATCGCGGTTACGATTCAGTAAACCGCGGTTTATGAAACCGGTGATAACCACTATATTGGAAACCGCCGTTATGATACAGTAAACCGCGGTTTATGAAACCGGTGATAACCGCTATATTTGAAACCGCGGTTATGATGCAGTAAAGCGCAGTTTATAAAACCTCTAATAACCGCTAAATTTGAAACCGCGGTTACGAGTGCACACACCGCGGTTTTTCGTGGATGCGGTGCAAAAAACCGCTGTGAACCGCGGTTTTCAGCGGTTATCGAATTGACACCGCGGTGGAGTGCGATGAAACCGCGGTTTTCGTATAAAAATTTTTCCGTGGGTACTATATTCAATCTAGAATTTTTATAATTGATTTAGATTTAAAAAGAAAAAAAAAATTTATCTATCTATCTATATATATATATAGATAGACAAACAAACAAATATTCCTGTTCGATGAACACTTTATGATAATGATTCGATCTCAATTTCATGATTTTATTCTTGATTACTAAACAAATTAAAAACATATTAAGACTATTTGCTTTTTTTTCTTTGAATTAAATTTAATTGACTTTGGTTGTAAATTCCATATATTAAATTTCATGATGAGCAACATCAAGAGCATTAATTAATACACTTCTTTGTTTATTGCTATACTCCTCTATATATTTATTTAATTTAATTAAATCTATGAAATTCTTAAAAATTCGACACAATAACAATAAAATTCGTCTCTCATCTCATCTATCTAAAATATGTTAAAATCTAGACTCAATTAAAAAAATCTTCTATCTATTTAAACAATGTTCTATTTGAGTTTTATCATTGATAAAAAGTTAATATAAATTAAAACTATTTATTTAGCTAAAGATTTCTATGAACTAAATTTGTTCTTTCCGTGTACATATTTCTATCATATTGAACAGTATGATTAGATATGGTTTTCTTCGTTTTGAACAAACTGATATAGATACTTGAGACATAGTCTGTTTGTTTGTGTTTTGTTGAGAAATAAATTGTTCAAAGAATGAACTAACAACAATATATAATAAGATAGTTTAGTTGATTTTTCTTGGAAATTTAAAGTAATTAAATAATGCGACACTTAATAAAAGAAAATAGTCGATAATTATTGGTTCTATAAAAATATTTATTTAGAAAAAAATCATAAAATTGTTCGAACATAAAATTTTGAAGAATTATTATTCTAGAAGATCTTCTCATCTTTTCTATTAGTTTCACAAATGAATTATAACAAACTAAATCGAAATAAATCTATTCGATTAAAAATATCTTTGACGAAGACCAGACCATTAGCATAAAAATTTCGTAAAAATCTATTGACGAGACGTGAGGGTGTGGGTGTAGAAATGCGGTATGGGTGTGTAAGAGTTAGATGAAGACACACTCCGACACCCAAACCCTCAACTTATAAATCTTTATACATAACATTCGATTTTTTAAAAATAAACATGTTAATATGGATATTGAACAAGTGATTGATTATGACCGTTTTGATTTTCGAGATCTTGAAATTTCTTTAGGCATTGATATAGGTCGAACAATTGGTTGTGGTGGAATTTCTTCTTGTTTCTTAGTTTCTTTTTGTATTCTTTTATTTTTATCTTTTTGTCTCTTAGGTTTCCAACGAGCAACTCCCGATATATCTGCTGATGGTAGTATTGCCAATCCAGAAGATATAATTTTTGCCGGTCGATTCTTTATAGTACTATCGACTTTTTTCCATTCGTCTTGCAATGTCTGTTTAACATTTTCCATATTATTTGGATTACCATTGTTATTCTCAATGGTAATCACTACCCAGAGACCATCTATATGATTGTGTTCATTTTGTACTTGAACTTGATTGACTATTGTACGTAAACCTTTTCGGGTTTTGTGATTGATTATGTTAATACGAATATTTAATTTACGTTCAAGAAGCTTCAGATTTGCACCATGTCGTCCAACAAAGCGACGAATTTTATAAGTACGTTGAATAAGGTCGAAGGTCGAAGGAAATTCAAGTATTACGTAATTGATAGGTTTTACAAGTTTCGGTATCATCTGTGGTTCTTTTTGTGACGCCTCAATTTCTTGGCAAAGTTTTCGTAAATGATCGATGTTAAATGAAGATTCTCCTAAAAAAATAATATTAACCATGAATATTTTAATTTTTTAAGTTAATTTTCGAAATCTTTTCATTGACTAAAAATAACTTTAGTTTTTTTGTCTCACAAAGAATAAAACAGTCTTACTAACCAGTTTTTACTTGACACGAACAGCATCGTTTTGGTAATCGTTTTAGAGTGAAACCGTTAAATTGATTTGTTCGACGAAGTTGATTAATTGCTCCATGAAATTTTGAAAGATATTTTCGATCATGTACAATACAACCTTCCTCAACTGCTGTCATATCGTTTAGTTGGTCTTTGTGAGAATTTCCATTTATAAAAAAACAACAGAAATATGAGGTGACAAATTGCGAGATATGAGACTGTATTTATGTAGCAATGCAATTATGTCACTCATATGCAATGCATGTTTCGAAGTGAAAGAAAAAGATAAAAGGGTAACCGTAATAGGACAAAATATGATTACATCGTTTTGTGCAAGTCATATACTATTTCGCAATCGCGACGAATATGTATTTCAGAGTATTATGAAATAGATCAGTGTTTATGAAGTGACATTTTCAATGAATTAAAAAACAATGTCATCTGAAAATTTCTTATCATTAGAAGGATAAAATATATTCGGATCAAACGTGGATTTTATTTAAATGTATAAGAAGCGAATTACGAATTATATAAAAATAAAAAGTGAGACAGATAACTATGCCAATATATATGAATAAATACTGAAGCTAAATAAATAGATGTATAAGGGTATCACATATAAATTAGTGATAAGAAATTTAAATATCTCCGACAGATGTCTATCAAACAAGCTGAAATTTTTACACGTGATAGAGGCTTGCGAATATTTTCTTTCTCTCGAATATTGAGAGCATAATGCGTTGATGCGTCACCTTGTATCAGAAAAAATGAGTCATTATATGATAAATCATGAAACACAGGAGAGAAAGAATCATTAGGCATTTTAGGATAATTTCGATTTGCATTGAACACTACCATCTAATATTTGCATTCTCTTTACTTTGTTATGACGATTAATCTAATCATTTGGTTAAAATGTGGTTTCATAAAACCAAATGGCACAATTGACAAGATTTACCTCATTTTCAATCCGTGAGAGAAATATTTAATTAAGTTCATGAATCAATCTTGAAATGTATGATTTGAAGACCACAAGCTTATAAAAGTATCGAATCGAGCTTCTTAAGATGTTCATCCATGAACTCATACAACGACTTGATACTTGTAAATGTTTTGTTAAAATAAAGGATTAACTTCATCTTTTGTGGTTTGACTGATAATTACGTAATATTTGTTAGCTAGATGAAATACTTTCTAGTATCGAGCTATTCTGCTCAAATTTGTTAATTGAGTCGTTTATTATTGATCAAGAATGATGGTTGATCTCCATTTTCTTGAAACAGTCTTTGAACTTGAATCATATATTCAAGCTTATGCATTTGTTTCATGATCGATATTCTTTCATTTCAAATAAGTGGACGACGAACTATATCTTATGTTTAATTTAAAGGTGAATATGTAGTTCAGAAACCGTGTAATGGTGACTGTTTGTTAGAATAAAGACGAATCGATTTATACGCGTTGAGATATAACAGCAGAAAAATATACGATGAGTAAAAACCTGAAATTCCTTTTTATTCTATGCACAACTGGACAATATCGGAAAGAAAAATGATGTGTTTTGTTGCGAGAAAGAACTTTATATACGATGCTATTGAAAGGAAAAGCATCACTGAAATGTATGAAGTTCTCACTTGACGATGCGAATTTCGCTTTTTTTCTCGCTGTTGCCAATACACTTACTGCTGGTCCAAATCGTTATGTTATTATTAAGGACAAATGATCCCATTACGGTTGTGTCATTATTTTTTAATGAGTTTTTTCTAGTATAATAGGGAATATACGTCTGTAGGTGACATTAAATCTATCCGCATAAAGAGAAAAAGAATAATTTGCTTTCGATAATAACACATTAGATTATTCGATGTTGTTCAAGTATCTTTCAAAACAAACTGCTTCCAATTTCTTAGATATCGTGAATGAAAAGAAAAATCTATTCTTTTCTATAACTTCTTGATATGTGTACAAAAATCACAATAGCAGCAGTTATTTATCAAAACTTATTCAAAGCAACACGATGAGAAATATCAAGTTAGTGATGTATGTTATATTCATTGTGGTATTTTTGGCATCGTATTGCAATGTAAGCGGAAAGAAAGATTCCACCCAACCTGATAAGAAACGTAATTGTATTCCTATTGGTGATCTGTGTAACGATGTTTCTGAGTGTTGCAATAATATAATGATTCCGATGTTGGTCATTGTCTTCATTGTCGTAATAGCTGGCCTTTTGCTCGTCAGTACCGTTGTGATTGCAGTTCTAGTGGGGCTGGTGCTACTACTGATGATGGTTTTGATCGTCATCGTAATCGTTGTCGTGTTAGTATTGCTCGTCCTAATAGTTGGTTTGCTCGTGGTAAAAATATTCATCCCAAAAAAAGACAAAGATGTTCAGTAAGTACATTGTTTCAATTGTAACTGCTCGCCAGAACGTTTTGATGTTTCTTCTACGATTTTTATACTTAGTTTTAGTTTTATTTGATTCTATATTTATTGATCTCGTCTGACTTTTTTCTTCGTAGGTAATATTAAACAAAAGCAACTCAATGCTAAAAATCAAACAAGGCTATCAGTGATTATCAATGTCAGTGAATACGATTGACTTTCCAGTATTCTTCTTTCAAACTTTCATCCAGCTGTTTTTCCTCATCTTTTCTATCTTTTCACTAATTTCAATTCTAAAAAAAAATACACATTGGAAAATATGGTCCATGCATTAGACGAGCTTTGAAGTATATAAGATATTTGGATCTTCTGTTGATGTAAGAATCTTTTTTAATGTCGTTGGAACAATTTATCAGTCTATTTAAATATTGTTACTTATACGCTTTCCATGAATATCTATAAATAGAAACTGTTGAATTCTCTTTTTTCTCGACGATAATTTCTGTGTAATTCATTTTATTTGCTTTCAATATTTTGCTTTAAAAATAAATTAAGTCAAAGTTATGCGTAACTTCATTTACTAAAACCATGCTCGGTTAAGTCTTGTTCTAGAATGAGCCAATTTTCTTCCCGTTTACCGTATAAAACAGCGTCGCAGTGAGAAATTGGTTCAAAAACTTTTAAAACTAAACCACGACCACCTGAATTATCATTGTTTACTAGTGCTTTGTATTCAATATCAATTTTATATTGTTGATTCCATGCTTCAACTTTAGTATGAATAGAATATATTTTACTATCGACAATTTGCCATTCTAGTAGTTTCAAATGATATCGATCTCCACATAGAGTTCCAGTTTCAATTCGTTGACCTTTCCAACCAATAAATATATATCAAATGTAATCATCTTCGATTGTAGGTATATGATAGCTACCTAAAACCAATGAAAATTCCTTATCAACATGATGAAACTGTGCCCAAACCCAATTAAAAAGATTTCTAGGTCAAGCTCCATAATTATGATCATGATAAGCAGTAGTATTAATAGAATTCTTTTTGTTATTATATTGAATAAATCCAGATACGTAAGCACTTGGCATATAGGCTATCCAATCTAACTCTAACAATAGAGATATTCCTTCTTTTTGTCTGCAGGCATAAGATTTTTGTTGAAATGTTATTCACCAACGTAATTGACCCTCTCTTTTTAGATATAGAGCAAAGTTTCGTTGTTTTCTTCATCTTAGAGTGTACTCATAAAGTGAACCATAGACTTCTGATTGCTATTATCGTGGGAATTTACTTTCTCCTTTTGATCGGCGTGTCAATAGAAATTCTAAGCATATACTGCATTGTTGATCGATGCTTTTTTATTGTGTAAATATATCCATATCTTAAGTTCCATGTTGAAAGTTCAATATTTACAAGGAAAAATAATATGAAAATCAATTTATCTGTTCAATCATATTTCTGTCCGTATTTCTAAAAATGAAAACTTTCTATTTTGCTTAGCTGGAGAGTGTGGAATGGTGAGGGTGTTCCTTTCCACTTTCAGGACACCCACACCCTATTCCTTATTAATGAGAGTTATATTTCATATATGTCTGAGTCCAATAAGTTTAGAAAATGATCACTAATAAGTGCAATACACAATCCTCTCAATTTCAAAATGTCCTTAAAAACATCATACACGATGTAGTTTCAATACTTTATCTGATTATAGATTTTTGTTTTCACAACTAATCTGAATATGTGACATCTGTGTTTTAACAATTATTTTCCAGATGTTTCTATAAGCTAAAATACGAAAACACTTCATTTTTGTGGAATACTCTAGATTTCATCATGGACAGTTTCGAAACTTTGCACTGAAAAGAAGACTCATAGCAAAGTGAAATACATTTCTTCATCGATAATATGATCGAGACCAAAATGGTTCCACTAATTGCGATAAACACAAAAAATGCTGCTTTTTCAGGATTGTACTGACGTCTATCACAAAGCTAACTGGTTGCTGTTCTAGATTACCAAAGACGGTGTCTTAATGAGAGGAATTTTTTCCATATAGTTTTCTAATATAAGTTAAAAAACCAAATTCGTTTATCACAATTCCATGTAGAAGTTTACTCAAAAAGAAGTCTTTATGAAACAACAATATGATCGCCTATATACACTTCAGCATAATTGAATCCAAGTGAATACTGTAACAAAAAAGTTCAGTAACTTAACATTAATATAGTTCATAGAAGTTTTTTCATACAGTAGCACTTCCTAAATTTGTGAAATCTTTATAGTCTATTTCGACATCTTCATTTCTCATACCTATACCTTCTAAGTTATCTCATACTAACTAAACTTTCTTTTTTTTTTACAACATTCAGATGAAAACTTGAACTTCGATTCATGAATGATCACTTGGATCATAACTCAATGATCGTTTATATCAAAGATACTAAATGGTAACCATGTTCCATTCAAAGCGACAGATGTCAATCTCCGTTTTTGAACCCTATGCTTTATCGCACTACTTCCATCATCAAGTGTTTGTATTTATTTCATTATCAGACTATCCAAATACACCAAGCCATATAGGTTTATTTGCGAATTTTCTTTATACAAAGGAGCTTGAATAAATATGTTGCTCTGGCAAGTCAATATTGCCATCAACTCGCACATTTTCGTCATCGCAACATGTAATTGATCAGAGCTGATGATTTACCTCTCGGTGCTGTGTTGGACACAACATTCGTTCTGTCTTTCTCACATGATTTCCATAAGGAGAGAAGAAATTTCGCGCTCTACATACTGACAAGGAAAACTGCTTATTACAACTTACCAAGAGATAAATGATCATCTCTGATGAAATACATGTTGCGATGACGAAAACCTGCGAGTTGGTGGAAACGTCGATTTGCCAGAGCAACACGCTACAACCAAAAAAAAAGAATTTATATAAATGTTGGGATCTTCGTGTCATCGTGCCTTTAATAGAATACCGATGAACTAATAACAAGTAGCAAACTGATAGTATCCAAAACGTGTCAATGATGAAATTTTCGTTTAATGGTGGGATTATATTGAAATGTAAAATAGATGGGTCATTGTTTCGTTCATCAAATATCCAAGTTAATTATTGTTCGATAATAGGATATGCTGATGCTGATGCACATGTGCAAAAGTTTTTTTCTTTTTGAAATCCATAGAAGTCAAAAATTAATATTGAATCATCTACGGTAGTAAGGTTTTCATGTCGAGTCTTTCACTGAAAGAAAAATCACTTGAACGAAGTACACTCGAAAAAGAGAATTCTCGGACAGAATATGTTTTGGAATAGATAGGATGGGTATTGGATTATTGATGCAGTCGATATTGTTCATTCCGAGCAACCTAAATATAAATGACAAAAATGTCTCTCGTGATTCTGCTGTTTTTTTGATTTATAGATAAGAAACAAAAATCGGAACAGTGGACAAAAATAGAATTGCGATTCTATTTCGAAGTTGATCAACTTATTTCATTAATTTCCGAGGAATGTTAGATGGAGCACGAAAGTATAAAGATAGATTGATCTTGAGAAACGAACAAAATGTTCGAAGCCTTGGAAAATGTATGGAACCAGAAACTAAAACTCAGCTTACTTAGTTCAACAATGATTGTCCTCGACAATGATGAGAATGGTTTGACAGCGTTAAACACATATTATTAATCTTAGTTTGAATAAGTATGTATAAGTTTGGGTATTAGAAAGTAATGAAACATAAACAAAATAGTTGAATGTATAATTAGTGACATTAAAAAAAAAGGAATATTCATAAATAAATTTTTGATTGTTATTGTTAGTTTGATATTAATACTATTACTAATATTTGTTTTGAATTTTTACAATTTTCTAATGAATATATTCTATCTCTGTTACCTCAGTATCATCGCATACAGATACTTATGGGGATCTAATATTGTGTAAATTAGAAAAAAAACGCATAAAGAATGTAGAATATGAAAAGACAATCGAACTTCACATAATCAGCAGTAGTGGGCTACGGTGAAAAACTAAATAATTGAAAGTTTAGTCTTGTCCAACTTTAAATTGATAAAAAAAGAGTTGATGCTTTTGACTTACAGATCTATAATTATGAGTTTTTACTCGTATGAGCTTTTAGTTTCAAGTGTAAGAGATTTTACTTGTTTTTTTTAAAGCTATTATGATTCTCATTGCTAGAAGCAAACGAGAGTGGATCAAACTCGACGACACTGTAATGTATCAAAAATCGGTTCGAAAGAGCCTGACCTTTTTGAGCCAGTATCCAACTTTCAAACCAACGAGAACAGATACTAGACTTTGATCTTAGCTTAAAAGACTGTAATGTGTTGGAACATATTCGTCAACTTGTTGAGAAACAAGAACATTTTTAAACTATAACGATGGTAGACTTAATATAAATCAATCGACTTTTTTTGTTTAGGTATTCTTTTTGTTCATGAGAAAATATTTTTTTTATGATTCCCCTCAACATAAACAACGAGTTGTACAGGAACGTGCTCGAGGACACCATTTCACAAAAAAAGATTCAAATGAATACTCAGATTCATATGTTAACTTAAAACACATATTGTTAAAATAAGAATCATCTAACATACACAAAAACCCTTCATGATATCACAATCTAATATGCATGTCACTTTAGTAGTAGTATTCTCTAGATAAACATTTGATTTTAGTACAAGAGAACGATCATAAGTAGTAGAATGAAAACAGATCAATATTTTCGTTCTTTTGAAATAAATTTTACAATTAATACTGATAATATTTATCATCTTTTAGTATGTTGTGTTTCTCTTGTCTTTTTATCTTGCCTATCGTCAACGGACGAGTTCAGTGTGTTATCATGATTTTGAGTTGAAAGAAACAGGTAGATAACGCAGTATTTACATTGAATAGATTTTTTTTACAGAAGTCATTGTTTATTTTTTTCTATTTTCAAAGTTAAAGTTCCTATTGGTGAATGTCAGTTGTTGTTTGACTATGTTGAAAATTATCTATCTGATAGATGATGACACTCATAAAAATAAATGATATGTGCGTATATATATCTCTGAAATATGAAGTTTTACAAAAAAAAATGAATTTCAAAACAAAAATTGAAAGATATACTAGCATTAAAAGAAAATTCATGTTATGAAAATACTTTGTAAAATAATGTAAATTTTTAATTAGATATATCATATTGTCTATCACGAGGGGTGATATTCTGATGAATTCAAGCAAAATAAGAAGAGGATATACCTGAAAAATTAAATTCGAAGAACCTAATATGGATGACATTTATATTCTGATTCATTCATAATCTTTTTGTTTATTATCATAGTCAATATTGAAGAATAATAATTATAATAGATATATTCATATAATTTATGGTGTTCTAGCAAATGGTTAACTTTAAATCAATAGAAATGATCATTTCTACATAGAAAAATACTTCGACTTTTGACATATTTCGTACAATAAATGCTTCGTTCAAATTTTTAGAGTTTTTAGTGAACAAATTACTTCAGAAATATGCATTATGATAGACCGAATATGACAACATCATTAATGATGATAAATGTACACCAAAAAATACTTTTAAAGGAAACAAAATTTCATTTCTTGACAATTAAAGAAATGTTTGAAGATATGCGCTTCAAGTGTAAGGAGAAGATACCGAATGACTAAAAGATATTTTCAAATGTAGATTTTTCTAAATTTATCCTCATAAGTCGTTTCCTAGTATTTATTTTATCTATAAAAGACATGTTTCAAGTAGAAGAGATCTATAAAATTATTAATCTTCAATATTTATCACAGCCAATATTATAGCTTAGTTTCATAATACTTGGAAAAACTTAGATCATGTACAATCACCTGTATAGCATTTAATAGATCTCATTTTTGTTTAAATATGCTCATCTAATATATAAATGGCTCATAACTTGAATTTGAAACAAAATTTTTCAGATTGAGTTTCTCTTCACACAAATTACATACTTTTCCTAAGAAAAATAAGACGAGTTTTGCAACTAACTTGATTATAAGACAAAGTTAGTTTCCATTGGAATTATCCAAGATGTATTCAACGTTGAGCACATGACTTGTATTATCATAGCCTAACCATTTTCATTTATTGAACAACTTAATATTCACTTCACAAATCAATCCTAATATATTTAGCACAGAATTGATTGTTAAAATGATGACCTCTAATGTCTACGTAATAGACAACATGATACCATTTTGATCCTTTTGTCTTCCTAAACTTGAACTATTTACTATCTAGTAGAAATATATCTTTTTTCAATCACATGCATACTAATAAAAGTTCTATTGTTATAAGGAAATGTCGAAATCATACCACAATCAAATTTTGGAGCATAAGACTTTTGTCTATTTCTTGTAATCACTTTCTACGTCAAAGCTGTATTCAAACATCCTCAGAAAACTTTGATGATTCCGACAAGAATCCAATGAGCTCTCATACAATCTGAGGTACTTTTTCAAAAAGACAATGTCTCAATCGAAATTGTCAAAAACTTATAATTATTTTTATCGAAAAAAGTTTCTCTTGTTCCCTTATCTTTAAACTTTATTCAATTGATAAAAATCAATAAATTTGAAATTTCCTAAAACAAAAAGCAGAAATCGTATTCTAGATATTCTGATTACATACTCCAATTTTCTTTTCTGTAAAAATAAGCTCAATGTACACTTTGAATCCATTCTAACATGTGATTCTGTTCCTGTTTCTCACCTGTACGCAAAAAAACTCACTAACCTCTATTAATAGTCAATTCCTATCGAGTCCTAAAGTATATCAATTAGTATATATGCGTATAGCTACAAATGTTGACAGTTTTCTTTTCTTTTTTTTTCTAAGCACTATGTTGCTCTGGCAGGTCAACGTTGCCATTAACCTGCACGTTTTCGTCATCGCAACATGTATTTAGTCAGAGTTCATCGTTTACCTCTTGGTAATTTGAGTTAAGCAACTTTTCTCAACAATGACTAAAGCGCAACATCTGTGTTGTCTCTACGCATACCATGTAAAAAATACTGAACGCAAGAATGCAGTACGTAAGCATTGAGAAAATGTCGTGCCCCATATACTGACAAGAAATATTGCTTATTACAACTTACCTAGAGGTAAACGATCAACTGTGATCAAATACATGTTGCGATGACGAAAATATGCGGGTTGCAGGCAACATCGACCTGCCAGAGCAACATTCAAGACACAGAATACAGTAGCAACAATTTGCTATTTCAGTAGATATCTGCGGATCACATCATGATACACAAGAAACTATTGTTGTCTTTGAATGCTCTCTGGTAGTAGGCTGTCTGTGTTGAACCTTCGTCTACAGGAAGTATCATTCTAACTAATGGAGATATGTAACGCCATATCAATGTAAAAGAGTAAAGATTCAAACAACATTGATTCTCAAAAAAAACAACAAAGTGATTTTCATTTTTGTAAGATCATGCAGTTAGTAAAGATCAACAAATTGCAACTTAAGTCATTTTCGAATATCTCTACATTCATATTCTTTAAGTTTATCATGGAAAAATGATCAAGCTATAATGACCATGAACTTAGCGGCATTGAATTTCTTTGCTTTAATATATTTGTTCTGGATTCAAACTATTTGCTATTGTTTGTTTTGTTACTGAACGGTATTTTTTTAAGACTATAATGTTGTTTACATTGATTTGTGAAAGAAATGGTTGAAGTTTGATCGAGAAATAAAAGAAAAACATATGATAGAATTCTACATGGTTCTAAGGTGATTAAAGAATTGATGAATGATTCACGAATAAGTTCTGAAAACTCCAAAGTTTAGATAGAACTTGTTTTAACACATTTCATATACCTTCTCTCAAGAAAAAGAAAGAAAAATCGCAACAATATTCATCCTCACTCAAAATGTATCATGTGTATTTATCTTCATCTATGACTTATATTAGTCGAAACACCTCTGCACAACATACAAAAATAAATGTGTCACCAACAAAACATACTTTTCTCCTAGTAGAATATGATATCAACACTCATATATATTTAGATTTTCAAATTTTTTTCCTTTTTGCTATTTTGTACACTAGAAAACACAAAGGATACTCATTTGAACGATTTTTCTGATATATACATTTCATCTTCACTAAAGAAGAAGAACATATTTATCTATATTACTGATTGATATTTTTATTAAGAAAATGAATAGTTCCATGTAGAATTAGTATTATGTGATGAAATTTTTCGTGAATATTTCTCGACATTTACAATTTCGATTAAGATATAAATCAATATAAATTATCATTCAAAGTCTATCAATGCTAAAGTATTCTAATACGAATACTTAGGCGTTGTTTGTTGTATAGAGATGCATAATGAATAATATTCTTATTCCATTAATTCAATTGATTTTGAGTGACTATCAATCAAATGCTATTCATAGAATGTATTCCTAACTAGAAAAGTATGCTTAAACTACTGATAAATTTTGCTTTTTCCTTAAGAATCAAAATATTATAACAACTATCTGTTCTTTTAAAAGGACTCATATATCTCTACATTTACATTATAGTTGAATTAAAAAGTGATTCATTCTTGCCTTGTGGGACAATAACTTTTCAGTATACATTTCAGATATTATAAATTTGTTTTTCCTTTTCGTTTCGAGTTATAGTAAAATTTTTTCAAGAGATCAATGTACAAAATAGAGTAACAAAACAGAAAAATTATTGAAAGTAATTGAATTGCTTCGTGGAATAATTTGTGTCACTATAGAATTTCTTTATACGATTACCAACATACGTAGTCTACTACTATTCGTGTAAAACTTAAATTGATAATAATTCTAGGAGTCAACAAGACCACCGTTGATATGATACTTTTTTTAACTTATTACTTGATTGATAAAATAGAAGAACCAATAGTTCAATATCATTTATCATGAATTCGAAACACATTGAAAAATATTCAGTTACTCCTGATTCCTATACCTGCGGCTAAGTTAGTTTTTTGCTCGTAAATATATTATACAACCACATGCATCATACTGTAGCTTTTTTACTTGATATTTAATAAAAAATTGTTGCTCTGGCGGCTCAACGTTATCATCAACTCGCACATTTTCGTCATCGCAACATGTATTTGATCAGAATTGATCACAGAAAACAAAAAAAAATGCTGAGATATAGGGAGAAGGAAAAAAAATGGAAGTATAGCTTTGATAAATGACGGGAAAATACAAAACGTAAGAACGAAATGTGCAGACACAAAACAATTGATATGCCCTATATACTGAGAAGAAAGATCGCTTATTATAACTTAACAAGAGGTAAATGATCAACTTTGATAAATTATACGTTGCGATGATGAAAATGTGCGAGTTGATGGCAACATAGACCTGCCAGAGCAACATATTACAGCAAATAGAAATAGTAATAAATCAGTTCGCTGTAGAATACTTGATTGTTTACATTATTTTGAGCACATTTCTTTTTCGGCAGCAAGTTGAAACTCTATAATATGCCCGTGTCATGATATTTTATTTAATGGTACAATTGAACTGAACTGTAAAGTTATATAAGGGACCATCTTTTATTTCGTGAAATATAATACTTGTCTATATGTCGTAAAATGTTTACTGAATAAAATGAAATATTTCGTTTTGTTTTGGTATATAAATACCATTATACAAACATATTATATTATCACTTATATCTTCAAAGATAAATTGTTTTTCTGTGTCATTTATTTAGTGCATAATTAAAACAAGCAATAACGATTTTAGGAGAATTTATTTAGAATAGATATGGATCAACATTTCAATATTAAATCTATTAGTATTTAGCAGTCAAAGAAGAATGCTCCTACTATTTTACGAAAGATTTCTTTCATGTTTCTGAACTCTTCTTTTCAATGATAACGAGATAGGGAAGTCAGAAACAAAGAGACGCGTAGAACTAATCAAGTTGAAAGTTATGAAAGTGGCTGAATTTTATTCTAGATCTATCTTGAAAAAGAATAAGATAAATCTTTATGTTTGAAAGCAAGATAGCTATAAATTATTCTTTTGTATTGAATAAAAGTATATATTTTTTTTCATTGAAAGAAAGTAATAATATAATGATGAAACGAATGGTATGATTTAAGAATATCGGTAGATATTCCATTCTTGAAAGAAAGATTTGAAAAGCATGTTGAAAGCGTAACAATTCTCGTTATGATATCTACGAAATTTTGAAATAAATAAATAGTCGCTCGTACTGCTAGGGAATATTTCGTATATGATGGTCATTCAATACTCTAGAGTTGTTTTTCGATCATAGGTTATGAGTAATCATCCAGCATTGCTTTACAATCTTATGCTATTACTTGATGTCGAGTTTTATCTTGAGAATTTGAAATATGTATATTGTTCAAATATATTCTATTTGTGTTATTCACATGTGATTCTATAGAGGTATTTATGATCATTTTGCATTGTATATGAAAGAAACAAAATCAAATGTTATAACAAAATCGACATCTGTTTCAGTACTGGCTCTTGGTTGATAGAAATCTTACACTCTAACCTTAATATCATTCCAACTTTTCGCCACAACAATCTTTCATGGTTTATTTTCCTTATTGAGTGAATGCACATGAGAGTGAAGATTCAGTTTACAAACAAGTTATGAACAAAAAATGCCATTAAAACCAATGAAAGATGTTTCATAGAAATTCAGTTATGTCTCAGAAAAAACAACTATTATAAAAATGTCTTATACTCTCGTTTGAGTTACTAGAATACTCCAATTAGTATATGCCAAGAACTTTCATATTTGTGATGAATACCATTTCATTTAGTCGTTCTCTTATACTTTGAGAAGTCGTTTTCTATTTATCAACATATTCAAAGGATTATAAGGAACAAAATCAATTATAATGTCAACTAACACATATGAAGAAAAAGAAAAAAACAAATGTACATTATAAATTGTCTATTAAGACAGAGGCAACTAGTAAATGAACCACATCGATCATTTTGAGATTAAAATTTATTTTTTTTATTTACCGATCATCAATTATAATGTTTGACTTCTAAAAGTTGTCGATTCTTTCAAGCCAAGAAATTTTCTTTTTTTTATTATATATATAAGCTAATGAGACAAATAATGAAACTAATCTTCATAATAATTGTGACCGATCAGTATTACCATCTCTCAATTAATAATTTCTTCTAATCGTTTATTGATTTAATCAACAATAAATATAATCTTACCTCTCTTCCTATATTTTCATACATTTTTCAAAAAACTACAACTAGTGTAATGATTCCCTACGCATGAGTACTATCATTCGAATAGTCGTTTAAGTATCTCAATCATAAATGCATTACGTAACGAGATGTCGACCGAAGAAATATTTTCATTTCATTTTCAATTCATAAATGGGTTCCCGTTTCCCGAAGGAACCGGAAGTGGACCGAACTCGACAGCATCCCAGTGTCGAGACGATCCGTGGCACAGGTCCGAGTAAACTGCGGGTCCCGACCGATGTCCAAAAATCTGCTTGAAAGAGCCTGGTCCCAATGAGACCAGCGCCGGCTTTCAAACCGACGAGAACAGATACTACACTTTGATCTTAGCCGAAAAGGCCGAGAAGCGATAACTATTTTTCATTTAACGAAATCTCGATATATGTTCTGTCGTTACTAGGGTCCTGCGGGAACGACTTTTTCCCGTGTTTTCCCATCCCGTTTCCCGCGGGAATCAGGAACGGGAATGCGGGAACGGGAATGCTGATGGTCACTCCGGGAACGGAAACACGGGAACGGGAATCCTATTAAAAAGTTGCTGTTCCCGGCAAACCTTATGTCCGATTTCTGTTTGCATTAAAATCTGTTTATGTTACAGTATTTAATTTCAAGAAACTACTTTAGATATAATTGAAAAGATAACAAATATCAATCAACAAAATCATATAAGTTCATTCAAACATAGATTATGAGAACCACGATATTCTTTATCACTATCGTCGTCGTCGATATCGAAGCTGGGCTTATCAAGATTACATATATGTCAAACTTCAAACCTGAATTCAATTGAAATTTCAACTTTCAACTGAAATTTCAGTTTTCAAGTTTCAATAGTTTTATGAGCTTCAAGTCAGAGATTTAGTTTTAAAATACGAAATCTTATATTGTGAGAAACATGAGGTCGCTAAAAGCTAGTATGAAATAGGAGTAGTTTCGATGAATGTGAATAATGATATCATTGTAGCTGTTCTCAAAGCATTACGGGAACACGGAACGGGAACGAAAATTTTAATACGGGAACGGGAACACGGGATCGGGAATGAAAATTTTTGATACGGAAACGGGAACGCAGGAACGGGAACAAAAATTTTCAATACGGGAACGGGAACAAAAAAAAAGTTGTTCCCGCAGGTCTCTAGTCGTTACACACTGTTTAAGGTAAAGAACAGAAAAAAATGTGTTATGTGTAAAGACAAAACAGATGTCGTACCCCAGCCATCGTCGGGTAATATTACTTTTCACTACTTATCAAGGGGTAGACACTTAATTCTTATCAAATACTTATTGCAATGACGAAAACGTGTGCGTTAATGGGTAACATCAACGTGCCAGAGCAACATTCTTTGTAAATCAAGAATAAAGTTTTCTCAAGTCGTTCTCGTAAAAATGTGATAGAGAAATCTTTATGTATTCGTATTCTTTGTTGGAAAGAATAGTACTGTATTTGTAGCAAGTTGCCATAGAACAGAGTATTGTAATCGAACGGACTTTATGTTGTGATCGTAACAAATATACAATAATAAAATGGTTTTTGATATTATGTATGGAGTTTTAATTTGATTGCTGTTTGTTATTAGAATACGTCATCGGTGTTATGATGTGTCGTTAGGATATTTTGTTTTTGATTATATTCATGTGGACCCATTAGTTGTAGAATTTTATATGTTAATTGTAGTTGATTCTCTTTAGGTGATTACAATATAGTCTTTTCTTCATAGGGTAATCCTGTTATGACCTTGTATGAATTAGAAAACTGTCGTTCAACTGAATAAAATAGTTCATTAGCATCAAGTAAATGAAATGATGTATCAGCAACTGTGGATAGAATGATTGTTTTGATATTTTTGTAGGGTGTGGGTGTGGGTGGGTGGGTGAGGGTGGGTGTGGATGTGGGTGTGGGTGGGTGTGGGTATGGGTGTGAGGTGTGGGTGTGGGTGTGCGGTGGATGTGGGTGTGGGTACGACTATAGCTTTGTCAAGATCCACATCCACACCCACACCCACACCCACATCCACACCCACACCCCACACCCTAAGTGACAGAGAGCACAACGTCAAGGAATTAAATACACGGTCAGGTTTTGTTGGAATGGTCCATTAGGGTAGGTATCAGCCCATTAACTCCCGTTTCTTCGTTTGATTTTCCTTGAAAATACCACTATTCGATAGAGAATCGAATTCTACACTCAGGACAAGCCGCCTGAGAGAGAGCACAACGTCAGGGATTGAGATACAGGGTCAGATTTTGTTGGAAGGGTCGATTGGGGTAGGTATCAGCCCCTTAATTCCTGTTCCTTCCTATGGTTTTAGTTGAAAATACCACCATTCGATAGAGAATCGAATTCTACACCCGGCACAAGCCACCTGAGAGAGAGAGGAACGTCTGGGCTTGAGACAGAGAGTTAGCTCTGTTGGAAGGGTCCATTGGGGTAGGTATCAGCCCATTAACTCCCGTTTCTTCGTTTGGTTTTACTTGAAAATACCACCATTCGATAGAGAATCGAATTCTACACTCGGCACAAGCCACCTGAGAGAGAGCACAACGTCAGGGATTGAGATACACGATCAGGATGTGTTGGAAAGGTCCTTTGGGCTAGGTATCAGCCCACTAACTCCCGTTCCTTCCTTTGGTTTTACTTGTAAATACCACCATTCGATAGAGAATTAAATTCTGCATCCAGCACAACGAAGGATGGAAACAGCACAGGTCGATTTTCGAATCCGGGGAGGAGATAATGTTAAAAGGTGGTTTTTGGGATGGTATATGGCCGGAAACTCCAATTTTTTGGACAACGAGGCTATCGAAAACTTGTACCATTGGATAGAGCGTAAAATTCTGCATCTAGCGGAAGCGAAGAGGGAAACAGCACAGGTGTATGCGCGAATCGGGGCAGAAATTACATGTTTTCTGAATTCGTCACATAGAGCGAAAATCAGTTTTTTGGTGGTAGGCCCTATTTTATGGTCGACGACCTTGGTCGAAGTTGTTACCATTCGATAGAGAATTAAATTCTGAATTCAGCATAATTGAGTAGGAAAACAGCACAGACGTAGGGGCGAATAAAGATAGGAAATACGCGAATCTGGTGCCAACATTACTTACGTTGTTTAGACATGAAAAACTAGAATCATCTAGTTCATTAATGATTCTTTTTCTTTCTTACTTTTGATTGAATACGAACAAATTGTTTAAATGTTGTTGATCAATTTTTATTCAATGTAGAATATTTTAAATAAAAAATGTTTTTCAGTAATGATGATATTGTATCATGTTGTATTTTGAAATAGTAATTTGTCAATCATGTATTTGAGTGCTGGTCTATAGTGTAAAGCGAATAAGTACATATATGATGAATTGATGGTCGACGAAAACAAAGATGACAATGATGATTTTATCAATTATTGAGTTCATGAGAATGAATTGTTTTCTTTTCGATTTCGATCATCAATCTTTTAATTGATGGAGAGAAAAAATAACACTAACGTCATTGACTAAAAGTTCATGTCTCAAACGTATATAAACAATGATTTTCTTGTATGAAATCATTCTATTGAAACAAACATCTCATCATCAACAATACATAGAATAAGTAGTCTAATGATTTTATTTTTAGTACGTGCAATCTATATTTATGATAATGAAATTTATACAATCATACGGTACCGTATCATTATTTACAATGTTCCAAATTTGAATGTTAACATGTACTATTAACTTACGTAATCATTTATGTATTTCAATCTCAAATCGGGTATGTTGCTATAGTTTTTTTTATATAGAAGGAGAATAGAGAGATAAGACAGTTACTAACTAAATTTAGTCTTTTTTTTGCTTATTGAGATACGAATAAATATAAATAAATTGAAAAGTTCTAATGGCCAATAGAACTTTTCAAGTTATTTTTTTGATAAAGTAGACATGTAATCTATTCGAGATGGAATTTTTTTTTCTTTGTTGTAGTAGTAGAGTGAGATATTAACTTATATCACAGCCCGTCAGATGGCTTCGTAATCTGACCCAGGGAGAGCTCTTGTGCCTATGTTGACGAAAGCAGTGGACTACTCGGGAAGGCCGTCTGTTCGTAGGTCCCTGTCGCCGTTTACGTACGTCACACCTATGATCATGCCCTACCAGTCCGGCGTGGTCCGCTCTGCGTGTACCCATTTCGGGCTTACAGGGGGCCTTCCTGGTCGCACGCGCGTGTACGTGAAAATGAGCCGAGAAAAGTCAGGAAGTGAGGTGAATAGCAATCAAAATCAATTTATTGAGCAACCGAGAAGAAAAACAATACAGTTACATTTTCTTTTTCACAGAGTCAATGTTATCTATCAATGTTTTAATATGCGGATGCGACGGTGGAAGTGATTCTTTGAAGATAGCAAGTGACTTTTCTAGATATGAAAGTGCGTTTGGGTAGACACCTTTCCTGTAATACGCAAGACCGATGTTGTTGTAGGAAGTAGCC
>CAJNOP010002047.1:0-20522 GCA_905250075.1 Rotaria sp. Silwood1 | reverse complement strand
ATTGATAAGATTTGATGGTAATGGAAACCATGGTTGAATTTTAGTATTTAAGAGACATAAACTTACTAAAATTGTAATTAACAGAATAAAAATATATGGAAATATTTAATCCATATAAGAATATGAATTGCTCTTGTAATTATCAAATATGAAAAACAATAATTGTGTGCGACGGGAGGAAATTGTTCATTAATTGCTCTTAAATAAATTTAAATTCATAATGTACCAGGAAACATAATTATAAGTTCTAGTCGATCACTTTCTTTATCAGTGGTGGAACAAATGGACTTAAATAGAGAAAATTTTAAATATTATAAAAATGATTTGGAAGAAAGATTCTAATTTGTAAAGTATAAGAAACATTTTGTTTTTATTTATAATTTTTTTCTCAAACGTTTGTATTATAAATTATGATCAACTATAGGCTAGTATTTATTTGAGTAATAAAAATAGTGGAATTGGCAACAATTAAAATACGATTTAGCAATAATTTTTGAGCAACAAAAAAACTTTATTTGAGCAATAGTTTTTGCGCAATAAAAAAAATTTATTTGAATAATTTTATATTATTAAATGTACAATAACTAATTCATTAAGTAGCAATAGTAATTTCATATTTTAGCAATAAAACAAAGAAAAACAACATTATTTTATATGAATTAGAGAAATAAAAAAGTTATTTACAATTGAAAAAAAATGAAAAAACAGTATATTATTGTGTAAGTAAAGCTTTTTTTACTTTAGATAGTCTGTTTCCTTTTCTTTTTATATTTTATTTTGTAAAATTGAAGAAATGCGTATTTGTATATATAAATGAATTCATATTGCCCTTTGTTAACGGGTGATTGATCTAACACATCAATACTGAACTACTACTTTATTGAAGAAATCGTAATTATATATATGAATGAGCTAGATGAAAACCAAACACCCTAGAAAGAAAACATGACGAAGAAGGAAATATACGTGAACAACATCAAGAGAAGAAAAATATCCAAGTGAGGGAATGAAAAGAAGAGAGAAAGATAACAAAACGTAGCTTCCTAATTGCGGCCAAAAATTAAGCCAATTAACACATAAGTGGCCGCAATTTGGAACACAGAATTTTACGTTGATCTCATTTTTTATGTGTTTCCAAATTGCGGCTACTTTTTAGTTATCAAGTAATCAACAGTTTGAATTGAAAAAAATATTTAATGAAAAAATAAATAACAAAAAAAAAATATTCTTCATCAATACTATCTTTAGCATCTTTTATCACATGAATATAGCGATGAGAAACAGCTCGTAAAGTTTTTTGGTAGGCGTCGAAATCTTCATCTTGAATATATTTTGTTTTTGCTAACATAAGTTTATTATCATCTTGTGTATATTTTGCTTTTCTTGGTCTTGTTGTTCGTTTTTGTGCTTGTTCTAGTTCATAACGACATATAACAGATTCTCCTGATGATTTGACTTCATTAAACCACGTCCATAGATCAGGATGTGTTCTTACCCTTGCATTTAATTGTCGATGATAACCTTCTAAATGATTATTTGTACGTGGTCTTTCACCAATAGTATCAAAATGATTCCACATATGTAATGAAAATCGAGCATCGTCAATGTAATTTTTTAAAACATAATCAGTTAATTTATACAATTTTGAATCATAATCACATAATTCATCAATAATCTTCTCCGTGGAATTATAAACTTCATTCGGAGGTATTAATGGTAATGCTACAATATTTGCTATTTGACGACAAATATTTTCTTCTTTTGATAATGTTACTAAATTAGATTTTTTAACTTTCTTCCATATGTTTTGTGCATAATGGAAATGACATCCTTTAACTAATGCATGTGGAAATATATCATTAATGGCATTGATCATACCTTGTTCAAAAACTATTAAAATTGATGTTGGATTTAATGTAATCTTTTTTTTGTGGCATGGATAAGTAATGATTGAAGTAATTCATGATAAGATTCTTCTTTTTTATCTTCACAACATGAATAAATTATTTGTTTCGTGCTAAATTCATCTCATACATGTATATAGTAAGATTGTGTAAATAGTGCAGGTGATGTTCGAAAAGTTCCATCACCGTTCCAATGTTGATTGTTACCTAATAATTTTAGTCCTTGTTCTGATGCAAATGCTATAACTTTTCTTGGTGTTGGTGAATTGCAAAATAAAAATTCTTGTTTCAAATTCTTGTAATACATATCATCAGGAATTATAATTGACGATAATCATGTTGGTGTTGGAGGTAATATTGTTTTACGAATAGAGTACAAAGTTGTTTTCCATGCTCCGAAGACTGGAATTGGACCAGCTGTACCATTTCCACGACTCTAAATAAAATAAATACAATCATCTAATGCTGTACAAATGAAACGAACAAGTACTTACAAATTTTTTTACTTCTTCTTCATAAATTTTTGTAACAGGTTGATCAATATCAGTTAATATTCGACGTTTCAATCCACAAAGTACTCTTTGAACATTTTCTGGTAATTTTGGATCATGATTACGATTTCCAGCCTTTGATTTTATAATTAAATCATTTTTAACAGTAATAGCACAATGGCACCATTTGGAAGTACAGACAAAAATTAATGAACCGTTCTGATTTTCACGTTTTAATCGATATAAGTAATTCTCATATAAAATGGCTTTTTCACCTTTTTCGGTTGTTGACCAAGTAAAGTTTGTATTCATAGTTTGATATATAGTATGATTTTTTATTTTCAAGATTTTATGTCATATATATATACATATTATAGATCCAACAGAACTCATAATCTACTCTTTCTATAACTAGTTAATCAAAAGTAGCCGCAATTTGGAAACACAAAAAATGAGATCAACAAAAAATTTTGTGTTCCGCATTGCGGCTACTTATGTGTTAATTGGCTTAATTTTTGGCCGCAATTTGGATATAGCCAAACAAAAGATATATGTATATATTGGAGTTGATTTTAAAATTCGGCCTCCTTTTAAAGGCGACTAGTTGGCTTTAAAATATTTTAAAATCAATTAGTTGACTTCAAAATAAATTTTTGAATTCAACTAGTTGAATTAAAAAGGCAATCAGTTGATTTTGAAATATTTTAAAGTCAACTCCGACATATATGTGTTCTACTTGTCATCTGTATGACATCGTAGAAGAGAAGAAAGGAAGAAAAGATATATAAGCGAGTCACACTATAACACCCTTTTTATATAAAATCTACCTTATATAAAATTTAACTTTAATTTAAATAAATTATTGCTCATTCCATATAATTATTGCTAAATTTCATAACTTCTCATTTGATTTTTTTTATTGCTAAATTTCATTATTGCTCATTTAAATTATTTTATTGCTCAATTAAATATAAGTCTCAACTATATAAAGGTTTTTTATTCTCATCTTAGGAATCATATGAAATATTCTAACCTCTGATTATTTCTTTTGGTTGGTAATTTTATCAATTGTAATATCATTTACGATAAAGCCATTTTTTGTGATAGACATTCTATAAAATAAGAAAAAAATGCCAAATTATTATTTCATAAATGAAAAATTCGTCTTTAAATAATTAAAATTTCACTTTAAGAGTTGTATAAAATTATCCGAATTTGAAAAAATATTTGATATAATACTATTAAACAAAATCGAAGAATAGGTAGTAATAATTTTGCTTGAAACTTAGTTCAGAACAACTGATTATATTGAGCAAATATTCTTCTCTGTCATTTGTATGACTAAAACATTGTGCAGAAAAAAGATAACTTTATCTCATGATAACTGATTTTGTGACTCTTCTCGAAAATATCAATGACCGAGTTTGCTACCAAATACAACTGCTTTATTCTCACACTCGACAATATTATTTTGCAGAATCTATGACGGATCCTAAGAAAATAAATTTACCGGATTTTGACGTCGCAGAATAACAGGTTAAGAGATTTTTTTTTCATATGAGTACTTTTTTATTTAAGATTCAACCGCTCAGTCATCTCAAGCTGTTGATACTATAGATATTCAAGATATCGGTGCTAGTGACGTAACTAATTTCATCTCAGGTAAAAATATATCTTCTAGAGTTTCTTTCTTGTAGCTTACCTTGATTTATTTTAGGTTTTGCTGCTTCTGATGATATTCTATCAAATAATCGTCCATCTTTGTCCACTTTAAATGATGAAATTCTGTATAATACCGCTCGTCAACATCCTACAAGTTAGTATAGTATAATATTATTTGGTATTTCACGCCGTTTCTTTGTTTCCAACATTTTGTATTTGGCTTCGTTTTTCCTCATTTTCTACAAGATGATGTTTTCTTTTTCCAAAACAAAGAAGGAAGAAACGCCAAAAAGAAAATTTTTGAAAAAAAAAACAGTTAGAGTAGGATGTCAGTTTTATCGTTTGTGTTTGAGATATACAGGGTGTCCCAGAAATAACCTACCAAAAGTTTTCTCACATATCTTCATTATTTCATTTAACTTTATCAACAACTATTTTTAAATTATAGGTGAATATACCGAGTTTTTATTTATCCAAGCCATCTTCCATATTATGGTGCAAAGCTATCACCTTGCATCGGGATACAAAAATTTTACTTTCTTTATATTTCCAGAAAAACACTATATAGCGTTTTTTTCTCTAATTATTTCGACTTTCTACAGTTGCTTTCTGTAAATTTTGCTTCAAAGAAAAGGTTTAAATTTTTTTCAATCTACATATTCTTGTAGAAATCGACAAGCTCTATCTAACCATATGAGAACATTAAAGAAAAAACCTTAGTCGATTTTTGAATTACTCGCATCTTACAAAGAAACCAAAATTTTTGTATATCGATCTCGATCCAAGATGATAGTTTTACGCAATAATACGGAAGATCGTTCGGATAAATAAAAACTCGGTATATTCACCTATAATTTAAAAAGAAATTGTTGATCAAGTTAAATGAAATAGCAAAGATATACGAAAAAGCTGTTGGTAGGTTATTTCTGGAACACCCTGTAGGATTTCTTTTGATAAATGGCAAAAAACTAAGGTTGTCTGTCGCTTGATATAGTGTTTTTTAGAGTTGCTGAGTACTAAACAGAGAATCAGTCAATTTTTTATATAGAAAAAGAATCCTTGGGAACCCTATCACTGCTGAAGTAAGGTTAAATGTCTCCCAGCAAACATTGACAAGTTGACGAAACTAACTTTCAATTGGATTTAGGATAGCTACTCGTAGAAGCATTTTCTTGCGAGTGCGGATACGGATGCTGGTGTTTAAGTAGATGTAGAAACGCAGTACACTGACACTTACTCAGATCCACGTCCACGCGAGTAACTGTCCAGCCTTCCTTTCAATGAAACGATGGAAGGTCACAAAGGTTGACTAAATACGCATGATTTGTTAAAACATACACGAAATGTCGATATCAAAAAATGTTGAATACTTATATTTGAAAACGAAGAATTGAGTTATTCAAGTGTCCAAATCCATGTGTTAATGGTCGATACGAATTATATTGGAAATTATTTATGCAATGCTGGTAAAAGGGTGTGCGGAAGCGGTATTAATAGTATCCCCGAAATCAGTTAGTTGGAAGTTTTTTTTTCGATAAAATTGCACACGGTACCTGTATTATACTTTCGCAGTCACACTCAACATATACAAATAACGCACCATGTCGTTTGGCCAAAAACCTTATCAAAAGATGAATATCGACTGCGATTTACTATGTTTTGTATTAGTATTTTTTTGGTACCTTCACATTTCATTTTATTTGTGAATACGTTCATTTTTTAACATCTTTTCAACAGAAGAATCGTAGGCAATATTCACGATTTGCGATGAGACACACATGAAAGTGATATGTGCGAATTTTCGTGTTGCTTATGTAGTTACATAAACTTAACATATTCAGAATACAATAATTGTTCGAAATTTTATATATTTTCTTACGAAGGAAATGAAAATATTTCGGTATTTTTTTAAGATTTCATCTACATATAATATTTCAATTTCAATTTTAAATAGGAGAAATCACATATTTTTGTTACTAATTGGTTTCTCAATATTATATTCAACGATCTATTATTATATGATCATATGTATACCGTCGAAAATGCATCTACACCTATAAATTGAGTTCCTGTCTGTTGATATACACAAATAAAAAAATAATCTATTTTGGATTTTATTAGTGTATAGAATACATAGTCCCTGTCTTTGTAGTATATAAGCGGAGCGTTCTTTATCAATTCTTTTGATAAGAACCACAGCATCATTGGAAACCGTGACCGTTATATATAAAAACGTATGTTTCACAGTTCCTGTAAATGATGAGTCATCTGAATTTTTTGCATCACAGTGTGATGTATGACGAAAAAAATAAACACCCGTTGATGCACGGAAGAAAAAAATCGACTTATTCAGTGTCACTCGAAAAATATATTTCAGTCTAAAGAGAAGCTTTGAGAAAATTTGAATCAACAGCTAAGATAATTGATTTCTATGGAGAGCAAAAGTAGAAAATAATGACTAATTGTTGATAGCAAGGACAAAATCTATCTTTTGTTCTTATCATGCAACTCAAAAAAACGTACAACAATTATAATTGTTGGAATACTTTGTTGTGACTAGGGGTGGAAAGCTCCCGTTACGGTCCCGGGTAACGGTAACTTTTTCTTCCCAGTTACCTTGGAACAGTAACGGCCCGTTGCCAGTTACCCAGGAACGGGGTAACGGATATGTAAGTGTCTCTCATCATCAAACGGGTACCCTTAGATACTGAAGTCCTACTATCGTGGATTACCCTTGGCTCATCAAGTGTTACCATTGCAGGGTATCTTCGGGTCCTCCTTGAGGACCGAAGAGTACCTCCCAATAGTTTGACTTCAGGACCTCAGGGTGCCCCAGAATAGTAAAGACTTCAGGAGCCAAGGGTACTGACAACATCAGCAATTGTTGGATCAAGGGTACCGCGCAACTCTAGTACTTATTGGGCCAGCCCAATACTGGCCATTGAGCCTGAGGGCTAAAGGGTTCAGCGCAAAAATTGCATTAGTTGGGCCCACGATACCGCGCGACACGTTCGCTGGTTGGGTCAACGGTGCCATGCAACTCTAGTACTTCTTGGGCCAAGGGAACTCCCAATACTAGCAATTGAGCCTCAGGGCTAAAGGATTCGGCGCAAAAATTGCATTGGTTGGGTCCACAGTACCGCGCAACTCTGGTAGTGGTTGGGCCAAGGAAACCCGCATTACTGGCAATTGAACCTGAGGGCATAACGGTTCGACGCAAAAATTGCATTGATTGGACCACGGTACCGCGCAACTCTGCCAGTTGTCAGGCCAAGAAAACCCGCATTACTAGCAATTGAACATGAGAGCACAATGGTTCGGCGCAAAATTTGCATTGGTTGGGCCCATGGTAACGCGCAACACTTGCACTGGTTAGGCCAAGTGTATCGCGCAACGCTTGCACTGACTGGTCTAAGTGTACCCCGCTATACCAGCACTTGATGACCCAAACGTATTTCCTAATACTAGCATTTGAGAACCCAACGGTATCCCGAATAGTAGCACTTGCGGACACAAGGGTACCCCCAATAGTTGCTCTTGAGGGCCGAGGCTATGGGATTCATGACGTTAGGAAGTCGCCCGATCGTTACTCCCGTTCTAGGGTAACTGGTAACGGGCCGTTACCGTTCCCGGGCAACGGTCTGGGAACGGTAACTTCCCACCGTAATCTTTAAGTCTATCTTTTCCTTTATTTTGCCATGAGTCGCTGTGTGTTCTCCAGTATCCTTGATTAGGGAGGGATGGGAGAGGGTTTCCTCCACTAAAAAATTAAAAAAAGCGAGACTTTCTGCGAAAATTTTTGAACACTTTTTGCCAAAGTTTTCAATGGTAATGGATAAATTTTATAGGAACGCAATTTTGACCGATTATTTATGATTTTTTGTGGTAGAAAGTCGAACAAAGACACTTTTTCTGCTCAAAGTCTTGCAAAACGTTAGTAAATTTATCGTTCATTGTTCATTTTCTGCGGAAAACTCTGACACAACACTTTCTGCTAAAATATTCTGACTTTCTGCCGGTTTTTAGTCCCTTCCAATTTTCTGGACAATCGGGAACCCTGGTGTTCCCAGACTTTTAAGAAGATAAACTCGCATTAGGTCGAGCATTCCTAAGAATAGAAACCATAGCTGACGTTCTGTTTATATCGGGAACAAAACATGAGACAGTCCGAAAAGCTAACAGGTCCTTATGGCCTATGAATGTTGGCCGGCTCTCTGTTTGGACGGATACCTCTGCTGAAAAACTAATAGAGATCGGGCCTACAAATTCGACAAAGATTTGGTTTTAGAGGATCGTGTGGTTTGAAGAATAAGAATTCTATAATACCCGTAATGCACATTGTCACTTTGTCAGAAAAAAGATTCATGGACATAAAAAATTTCAGCGTTTGCTTAGTTTCGCTGTAACTTATCTATGGTCAAAAGATGGAGTCAAAACTCGAAACCACTTAGGATACTTTCCTTGTCAGATATCTGCATTTCGGTGCTATTGAAAAAATAAGCTAAAAATATGAGGATCATTAATATGTTATGACGATATCTCAAAAATGTATATATTCTATGGACATTAGAAAAATTTCTTCTGGTTATTTCCTTATTTTAGACGCTTTTAATGGTACATACCAAAGTCTGCGTAGCAACTACGGCTTTCAAGTCACAGGAAACATTGTTTTTAGTAGTAAAGTGACAAGTAAGGTCTAGCATAATAATCTTGATTAAAGCATGACTTGAATAATTTCATAGTTTGTGATTCTGCCCAACTGATTATCGATGACACGCCACTTGGTACACAACCAACTTAAAACAAAGGTAGTATATATCTTTGTTAACAGCGATATGGTAATAAAAGATAAGACCTTCATAGAATAGAAAGCTTCGCATGTAACTGTATATATAGAGATTCTCAAACGAACTTATCTATGCAAAATTTATGACAGCATAAAGTTGTCATATGATAAGATGTGACAGCACGAAAAAAGGTTGGAAGAAGGAGAATAGATTGAGACAGTTAAAAATGATAAAAGCAAGACTCCTACAAGCACTGGCCTCTATTGATGTGGGGGAGATAAGAAAGTTTCTGAAAAAAAATTTCATTCATTTTTCATTCTCCTGAAAGTATTCTCATCAGATGACAACCTCCGGATGCAAGCCTAAATTTTATGCTCTTTTAAAGTTTGGACTCAGGGCCTAAAAAGAATATTTTGAACGAAAGCTATTTTTGTTGCATTTTTTATTTTCACTATTAGGATTTGAAAGTGTCGAAACATTTGTTCGTATATCAGGTTGTAGAACAAAGTCTACTCCATGAAGTTTACAATGCAAATGTCTTTTGTTCTCTTCATGACCATAGATATCCATTACAATGAAAAATCTTCTCCTGCGGTGATTGCTTTCAAAAAACCTCTTGAAATTCCCTGTGGTTAGTACTTCGAACTAGCACTGTTAGTATGAATTCACAGAATTCATCTAGTCTCTGAGTTTTATGCTTATGAAAAGCCAACTCTGTGCCAATTCATGACTTTTTGCAATGTCTCTCAGAAAGAATCTACCATCGTGCGGCTGCCTCAATGATGCGTTTTTAAATCCCACTACTGCCGTGAGAATAATGTTAGCGCTCTCAGAGGCATCTCTATTCGTAAGGTACGTAAATTCCCAATTTACTTTTACTCTCGGTCTTCTAAGAAACACCATTTTGTTCAATAGCCAATTTTGCAAATATCTAATCTGCAACGTGGCAAAATTCAACAGGTTTTAGTGTCTTCGCGAAGGCAGTTCTGAGGATCAGTAAGGAATTATTTATTCGTTATGAAACTTATGTTTTAAAACGTGAACAGATTGCCTCAGTGCACAAGATCAAAAATATACCCAGCACGTCTGAGTGCATGTCCGAAATGAGCATCGAATCCCGATCAGGAACTAGGGATGCACCAATTCCAATTCCAATCAATTCCAATTCCTGGAATTGATTGGAATTGGTCGGAATTGGAATTGGAATTGGTCGGAATTGGTTTGGAATTGGTCGGAATTGGTTGAAATTGGTCTATAATTGGTTAGGGTCGATCTAGGATCGGTCGAAATTATTCAAGAATGGGTTAAAATTGATCAAGAACTGACTGGAGTCGGTGTAGAATTGATTTATAATTGAGTTATAATTGATCTGCAGTTAGTTAAGAATTGGTCGAAATTCCTATGGGACTAGCATTGTTTAGAAAATTTTCTGTCTAATGTGAATGTTCACATGATACTTTATATAGTACCATAAAAATATCTTCGGATATGAAGAAAAAGCTTTTTTCAAAAATTTGCGCTACCACACTCTAAAAAAAACGTTTTCTCAGAAACCGAAACCCCTTCAGAAACCCTTTCGAAAACCCATAAACGTATCCGAAAAGGTTACCGGACTCATGTTAAGTTTTTGGAAATACCTTCTGGGTTTTCGAGCATCCGGAAACCTATGGGTTTTCGAAAGATAGGTCCGGAAACCCACAACCGTATTCTCAGAAACCCTGGTGCTATTTTTGAAAACTGCTTTTGATTTAAAAACCTTCTCGAAAACCTTTGCGTTTTCGATATTTTTTTATCGAAAACCTTTTTGGGTTTCCGGGCACCGGAAACTGGAAGCGTTTCCGAGAAATTAAGCATGGTTTCAGAACATGTCTCAAAAATCCTGAAGGGTTTCCGGGTCTTCGGACAATTCTTGCGTTTCTGAGAAAAAATTTCGGAAACCTATCCAGTACTCTGAACTATCAAAATAGCATTCGGATTTCTTCTTTTTGATTTCCATGTTTCCATCGTTATTGTAGAGGTTCAGGAATTCCTCGACATGCATGATATAAACTTTATTCAATTTATATGGAATTGTTGTGTAAAACCATTACAACTCTGAGGATTCAAAAAAAATACTTTGTTTCCAAGAAAATCTCGACTCGTTTTTACATCTTTCAGTACCTAAAAACATGAATTGATTATGACAAATTTTGGTGGGAGGATCGAAGAGCTGCGCAAAATCGTCAGGTCATTCAAAGAATGTAGTCTTTCTCCTTCTTCAATCACTTATGTTTCATCTAAGTACCAGCATTATCATCTTTGCCAACAGATTGCAACGAATATAGTGCAAGTGTCGGCCGTTTGAGGATGCTTTCAACCGATTTATACAGAAGAGTGATAGAAGAAAAACGATAGTAAACATGAAGAAATCTTCATTTGCGAGAGAATGTAACACAAAGACCGAGTGTCTCGGAATGTTTGCAACATCATCTATTCCCCACATATCTCCACAAATGTAAATGATAAAATCTAAATTCTTTTTAAAACATGCGTCCTGATATTCTGTACAATAGTCAAAAAAAAAGATTCTCTTGGCTTGTGTTAACAGATTTGGAGAGAGCTAAAAGAAAAGATGTATCAGATGTTGTAGTTTCCCACTTTGATATCGATGTAAACGCTTTAAAAATACACATTTACTATATAAATCAAATCAAATGTAAAAGAACTCATTTCTGAATACCATCATCTCGATAAAGTGAGCATCTTGATGTTCAAAAATACTCGGAAAGAATGAAACTTCTGCGAAATGTGATTGTTGTTTAGCTGAAGAAAAAAAGCAAATTCTGAACAATGAGACACTATAGACTCTCATACACCTTTCCTTTTAGCTCTCTCCAAATCTATTAGCACAAATCACAAGAATTTCTGTGTTTACCTATTGTAGAGAATGCCATGGAATATCGTTTCAAAAATAAGTTGACGTGTTTCTGAATCATCTATTTGAACACATAAACAAAGTAAAATATCTTGGAAGCATTCTCAAAAAAACGGTAAATATTTATTTCTTCACACTGCAGGATATAGTTTCCCCGACTGATCCGCTAAAAGGTCCGCAAAAAACGAGAACACGAAAACTACACTTCAACGATAACGAAACTACAGTCCTCAAGACTCCAAACGACATCTACATTCTGCTTTCGATAGCAATACGGACACCAGCCATCAGACTGCCTTAAAAACTTTGACTTCACTAGACCAAAAGCTTTCATGACTATAGGACTCCACTTTACTTCATGACTCTGAGTTCGACAGGATTTAAGACCTAATGGCATTCACTAACTTCACGGTAATGGCTTCAAGACACATGAAGACATAAAAACTTTAACTGACTTCATGACGGCAGCTTTAAGAGATTTCAAGACTCCAAGACACAAGATTGACTTTACGACTCTTGCTCAAAACAAAGATAAAGACTCCATGATTAAGGCTGACTTTGCGATTATGATTTTCAAATACAGGAAGACAACAGGATTAAGACTAACTTTTTCAATCAGCCTTTCGGAGGAATACATGAAGACTATAGCGATAAGACTGACAGTACGACGCCGGTCGTAGGAGACATAAATACTCCAGAATTCAGACTAAATTAATGACATTCTATTTAGGAGACTTCCAACTTCTACCAATTTCACTAACTTCATGACCGCGAATTTGGAAAACGGAACACTTGAGCGATTCCATTAAGTTCATGTCTCTATCTTTCATAAGATTCAGCACTTTGACTGATATCATGTCTAAGTCCTTCGCAGATTTAAAGACTTTAGGATTTCAGCTGACAATATGACTCTGGATCTAACAATCATATACACTTGGGGACTTTCACTAGCTTCATAGTATTCGCTTTAACAGACATAACACTGAAGGGCTTCGACGAAATTCATGCGCTTATATTGAGGAGCTTTTCTTGTCTCTTTATACTATGAATACATGTTCATCAATATTGAAATTCAAATCAAAATACGAGAGTTAGATTAAGCGGTTAGAATAAGGAAATAGATGTAGAATAAGGACTTAGAATAAGACAATCAGATAAGGGGTTAGAATGAGAGGTTAGATATAGATTCAGGACTTCGATTAGAGGTTAGAATAGGGGGTTACAATAAGGGAATAGATATAGATTAAGGAGTTAGATTAGGGGTTAGAATAAGGGATTAGAGCAAGGGAGTAGAGTAAGGTATTAGAATAAGGGGTTAGAATAAGGGATTAGACTAACGGGTCAGAATAAAGGATAGAATAAGAGATTAGAATAACGGGATCGAATAAATGATAGAATAAGGGGATAGAATAAGGGAATGAATAAGGGATTAGATTAAGAGATTAGATTAAGGGATTAGAATAAGGGAATCGAATAAATGATAGAATAAGGGATTAGAATAAGGGATAGAATAAGAGATTAGATTAATGGATTAGATTAATGGATTAGAATAAGGCATTAGAATAAGGGAATGAATAAGGGATTAGATTAAGAGATTAGATTGAGGGATTAGAATAAGGGAATCGAATAAATGATAGAATAAGGGAATCGAATAAATGATAGAATAAGGGATTAGATTAAGGAGTTAGATTCAGGGGATACATTTAGGGGATAGAGTAAGGAGATAGATATAGATTAAAGACTTAGATTAGGGGTTAGAATAAGCGGTTACAATAAGGCGACAGATATAGATCAGTGAGTCGTATTGTGAGAAGCTGCCGGAAAGCTATATAAGATTTTCGAAGCCTCGGAAATCTCTAATGCGTTTCCGGGATCTTGAGGTTTTTTAATTGCTTTTAAGGGTTTGCGAGAACTCGAAAACCCTTCCTCGAAAACCTATAAAGGGTTTCATATAGTGACAAACTCGGAAACCTTGTATAGGTTTTCGAGAAAACGAATTTTTTTTAGAGTGCCCCCCCCCCCCCCCCTCAGGGTTTCTGAAACAAATGCAACTTCAAAATTCCCCTACCCCCCTAGGGGAAATTTTCGAAAAAAAAACTTTTTCTTTATATTCGAAGATATTTTTATGGTACTATATAAAGTATCATGTGAACATTCACATTAGATAGAAATTTTTCTAAACAATGCTAATCCCATAGGAATTTCGACCAATTCTTAATTAACTGCATACCAATTATAAATGAATTATAAATGAATTCTACATCAATTCCAGTCAGTTCTTGATCAATCTGGATCCATTCTTGACTAACTTCGACCGATTCTAGATCGACCCTGATCAATTATAGACCAATTTCAACCAATTTCGACCAATACCAACCAATTCCAATTCCAATTCCAACCAATTCCGCCAATTCCAAGCCAATAATTGGAATTGGGATTGGTTGGAATTGGAATTGGTGCATCCCTATCATGAACTATTATCTTTCACTCATCTAAAGTACGTCCAAACAAGTCAAGAATGAACAGAATATTGCCCAGAAACTTTGACCCATTTTCATGCCGGCCAAACTATTTTGAGGCTTTTTGCACATTTTCTTACCACTTTTGAGAAAAAAATAAGCGCAAAATTTCTAAGCATATATTTGTAATGAGAACACAAGTACAATATTAAGTCAGTTTTCCAACTGTGTAAAGAGACTTTTAAATAGCGAGTGAAAAATGTCCAATCATTCCGTTCAGAAACTTTTGCACCATTTAATGTAAACTAAATGATTATGCGACGAAAAGCGAAGGAAGACAGACTGAACAGGCTTGCGCAGGTTTATTTTACGTCTCTGTCTTGTAAAATAGAAAGGTCACTATAGTACGCGAGAGAGATCGACAATATCTTCCTATCATACTAAAAGACGAAATTTCGAAATTTTCAGGTTATAACAGGAAAAGCTCCAGATGACAAAGGACGGGTGAATTTATTCATACGCGGCGTCTATTTATATTTAGTTCGACGACTTTTCCACCTCTTTCAACAAATTAAAATGTGACAATGCATTGGTTCTTTCTTCAATATCATTTTAATTGTTTATAATGTAAATTATATGCTCCTTATTTATCTTTATTTTTTTGCTTCTCTATTTCAACACTTACCATTTGTGCTTACTTGATTGGTTTTAGAGGACATTACCACTAATATTGATGCTTTTTACCATTCTAACATTTGTGTATTTCAAACTTATTGTTTCATAATTAATCATTACACCCATTTTGATTAAAAATAAACTGAATATTTTGAACCATTGAGTCTTTTGGTACATTATTTAATGTCCGCGCCAGAATTAAAGAGAGGTGGGTGTAAGTTCAATAACTCGATAACGCCAACAGCTAGCGATCTGCGGTTTTCACCAACCGAGAGAGGAGACCGTGGCACGTCTTTTTCTCCAATAATGTATAAGATGAAATTCTTTTAGAACTAATCCTAGTCGAAAAACATGTAAAAGAACCCATGAAAATGGGCTGCCAGCTAGATGAAATTTCGATTTTGGCTTGTGATTTAGATAGAGGAACTTGAGATCTGTAGCTCAAGATACAATGCAAATGGTTGTCTTATTCCACTGTAATGTTGAGGAAATGGAATCATATACTTACATATGCAAATAATACGAAAATTTGCTGCTTTTTTACTAAGTTTTTGCACGTTTTAGCATGGTAGCCTGAGATTTCGATGAACATGTAAGAAAAAGTAAGAGAGCGCATTGTATCTTAAAATTCAGATCTCAAGTTCCTCTATCTAAATCACAAGCCAAAATCGAAATTTCATCTAGCTGGCAGCCCATTTTCATGAGTTCTTTTACATGTTTTTCGACTAGGATTAGTTCTAAAAGAATTTCATCTTATACATTATTGGAGAAAAAGACGTGTCACGGTCTCCTCTCTCGATTGGTGACAACCACAGATCGCTAGCTGTTGCCCTTATCGAGTTATTGAACTTATACCCACCCCTCTTTAATTCTGGCGCGGACATTAGTTTCCAATGCTGTTCTTGATGGTAGGATTTTTTTTTCATGTACGATCTTAATGCAATTTTACTATAAAAACAAGAATCTAAACAACTCATTTTTTTACTTTATAAAACAAAGAACAGAAAAAACTTGGAAGGCATCGCTTCGAAACAAACGAGGTCGTGCCAAATCTCAAATTATTACCAATTTTCACTAAATCTCTGATCGCTGATATCTGATTTTGGTCAAAATATCAGATATTTACTCCTATACAGAATGCAGAATCGTCAGCAGAAAGCAGATATCAGATATTTATTCACACCGTACAGTTTTAAAACTACCAGAAAAGCAGATATCAGATATTTACTCATACCATAGATTTTTGAAATTGTCAGCAAAGCAGATATCAGATATTTACTTACACCATACATTTCTAAGCGACTAGCAGGAGAGCAGATATCAGCTATTTACTCACGCCGTACAGTTTTAAAATTACCAGAAAAGCAGATATCAGATATTTACTCACACAATACATTTTTCAAATCTTCAGAAAAGCAGATATCAGATATTTACTTACACTATACATTCCGCGATGAGTCCCTTCGCGGTACCCACAGCAGCTACAATGTGATGTGTGTCGTAGTATGGCCAGCCCATTCGTGACCAGCTCTTTTATGGCCAGTCCTCTCGCGGCACCCACAGCAGCTGCGATGTGATGTGTGTCGTAGTGTGGCCAGTCCTTTCGCGGCACCCACAGCAGCTGCCATGTGATGTGTACCGTAGTGTGGCCAGCCCTTTTGTGGCCACTTCTTTCACGGCACCCACAGCAGCTGCGAGGGTGTGAGTGTGGGTGTGGATGTGGGTGCACTTCTTCTGTTAACACACACCGCCCACACCCACATTCACACACCCAAATATCTAATATCTGCTCTTCTGGTAGTTGCTCAGAAATGTATAGTGTAAGTAGATATCTGATATCTGCTTTTCTGACGATTTCAAAAATGTATTGTGTGAGTAAATATCTGATATCTGCTTTTCTGATAATTTTAAAACTGTACAGTGTGAGTAAATATCTGATATCTGCTTGTCTGACGATTTCAAAAATGTATGATGTGAGTAAATATCTCATATGTCATATTCCAGTCTTTTTCACAATTAGCCATACTTTCAAAAATTGAAAATTTGAAAATTAAAGAATTTTGAAATTTCGAAATATTGACATGCAGATTTCAAAATTGGTAATAATTTGAGATTTGGCACTCCTTGAAACAAACTATCAAACAAGCGAACCATAACTATCGTTAACAATGAGAAATAATGAGTGACTTTTTACACAATTGTGTTGTTGCCTGTCGTATACCACAGACAAAAAATTCCAAGCGATGTTATTCAATGCTATGCTACAGTGAAACGATATTCTTTGTCTGAGAACACACGTAATGCATTATGCACATAATAAATTCATATATATCAAATACATGCATATGCTAACGCATAAGTTCTATCGATAAAAATCTTTCAGATTCAGAATGGATGGTTCACTTGCCATTGGACTCTAATTTTAAAGGGTGTGGGTGTGGGTTTGGTGCGTGGGTGTGAATAAAGAGAACACTTAAACCCACATCGACACTCATTACCACATTCATCCCACCCACAGCACAGCCACAGCCACACCCCACTATAAACCGGTATCAACTTTATGCCAACTTATGCCGATGTAAACCCTTTCCCCAAAATAAAAAGGCATGGCCTTCTATTACGTTCCAGTGAATTGACCTTTTTTGGTGGTGTTCTATTGTGGGTGGCCTTCTATTATGAGTTTTTCAAAAATTCCCTCTATAGCTATGCTCATTTTGTTGGCATCTTTTTCTACTAGTTTTACTTATTTCAAGCGCTAAATGTGGTTTATTCCTTGATTGTACTGGGAATGGAAGAAATTGCATTTATTCACTCACTCATTCACACTAGCTAATTTTTTTCACTCTGTCACTCTTGCATGTTATCTATTGGAGAGAATCGTATATTTGTTCATCGTGTGATGCAACAGAACGAAAGAAAAGAAATATACAAATTTTTCGTCCTATAAATAACGTGCATCAGTGACACAACGAAAAAAGTGACTAATGTGAATGAGTGAGTGAATGAAACTGACTGGCATGGCGTTCTATCATATCTAGTAACTCAACCGTTTGGAGGTGGCGTTCTCTATTCCCGGTGGCCTTTTATTTTGGGAGGGGGTTTATACCGGTTACCAGTGAAACGGTTACCGGTTAAGACCAGTTATCGTCACCGTGGCATTCCTATTCTACATGATTAAAAAATTCTAGTAGACGTTCTTGAATTCGTTGCTATGTTAGCCACTTATAAATGAGATTCGTGTCTTCTACCACTAAAATTCTCAGTCAGATTTAAGCTTTTGACGAGTTATTCTGTTTGGCATGATTTGTTGTACGACTATTTGACGTCTAAGAACCGCTACAATTAAAACTATGGATTAGATATGCTGAGCAACTTCAATCAAGCTTTCTTGAGTTTACTCTGTAGCAACTGAAAAGCCTCATTTCTATTTCCCGTCATGTTTTGTTGTTAGTAGTTACTATTGACTTGGAACTTAAAATTTATCAGTAGTGTAATAATGGTGGAAGTTAAACGTACTTACGTATTGAGTGATACTGAAGTGTGCGAGTTTGTTTTGTATGCTTGCAACCGATTTTGCTTCGTATTTATACTTGGCAAAATTACTAGGTCTTTTTCTCCACATAAACATGTTTACGTGAATTAATGAAGCATGACATTTGTATGAAGTAGACAACTTTTTTTCACCAGCAAGCTCATCATCAAATGTGCTTTCAATATTCTTTTTCTTTGCTATGCATCACGTTTCATGTCGTTACGATAAGAAAATATACTTTACTATAGCGCGCCTCAATTGATTTTCTCCTCTTGATATTTTTTGTTTTTATTGCTATACCTCTTTTATTTGTTAACCTATTATATATAGGAAGAAAGCCCGGAATGCGCTGCATCTTTTGGTATATTTACATTAAACATCAAATACAATTTAAAGTGCAAGAGATGTATTAGAAAAAAAGTGACATTTTTTTCACTACAATACCTGGTGTCCAAAATGTTGTAACAGTTTTTATTTCGCGTATATCTCGGCTTTGATAAATGATAATATTTTGAATTTTTTTCCAGAAGATGCGCCGTGAAAAGCTCTACAATAGCTGGGTGTGGGTGTGTGGATGTGGGTGGGTGTGGGTGTGGGTGTGGGTATGGGTGTGGGTGGGTGTGTGTGGGTGTGGGTATGGATGTGGGTGTGGGTGTGTGTGGGTGTGGGTGTGGATGTGGGTGTGGGTGTGGGTGTGGATATGGGTGTGGGTGTGGGTGTGGATGTGTGGGTGTGCGTGTACGTGTGGATCTGTGGATGTGGGTAGGCGTAATTGATATCTTTACGCACAAGCACATCTACATCCTGACTCCTTTGTCCAAGGTACATATTGAATCTAATATAACAATCTTTTCCACTAATTGATGCTTTTTTAAATATTTTAGAAAATTCATCATTATTTCAAAATCGTTAACAAATCAACCACGTCACTATGATGATTCTTCGATCTACAAAGTGTTTCAAGCAAAAGCAATGAATGATAAATATCAAGAGGATGAATATAAGGATTATTTCGAAAAATCTATTGATGAAGCAAAATATGAACAGTATCATTTATGGTTGTTAAACAAAGCCACCATGTGCCAAATTCCGATCAATTAATTATTAGCTTTCTTATGGATGAAAAAAGTTCATGTCAAAGTGACATACTTGATTTCTTCAATGATAGTAGAATATCTTTCAAATATAGCTTGTTAAATTTATTAACCCTTTCAATCACGTATGTCATCTTGTAGATGAAATACAGTACGAAAAAGAAATATTTTGTGTTTCTTCGTCTTCTTGGATGATGAACACCATATGATATATGTACATGAAAATCACTTCTTGTAACTATATATAATGAATCTGGACTTCGAATACATATGATTGTGATAGCTGAACACGACAGAGAGAGATTAAACTCTCTCTTTCATGTTCATGCAGAACGCAAGAAAATCTCGGGATTGAAAGGGATAAAGAAGCATGAAGTACAAGACATGTTGGAATCAACCGAATTAGAAGCTTTAAATAAGATTTATCTCACTTATTTTCAACATAAGGTCGGAGAAATACAAATGCTTGAAACAACAGCAAACGCTTCTGCCTAAAAAGTGGCTTTTTTTTTATTTCTTCATTTTTTTTGTTCATTTTTCATCAACTCCTCTTGTCAGTCTAACTTTATTAAAAATGATATCACTATTAACAACAATCAATATTTAGTATTAGAAGGGAGTCAGAGAAAGTTAGAGAATGGCAGTCGGTATTAACCTTTAACAATGACATAATTGAAAGCGAATCCAATTAATATCATACGAACGTCATTGGACGACCTTCGATTCCTTTAGTTATAGTAAAACAAATTCATTCAGCAGGATCTAACTGATCATTTATGTTTATGGTGTACTGAACAGAGTTATCCCATTGATGTTTTGATCAAGAATAAAACCTGCGAAGATATCGTTCATCTTTTGGATTTAACTACCAGTTGAAGTTTTGGTCCATTAATACGACAGGGTATGAATGAAGAAGTCACTAACATCAACATCCACATCCTTGATTGACATAAAACCATCTGAGATCGAATTAATAGACATAGCTGTTCATTAATAGGGAGAAG
>CAJNOP010002046.1:0-20527 GCA_905250075.1 Rotaria sp. Silwood1 | reverse complement strand
ACGATACAGTAAACCACGGTTTATGAAACCGGTGATAACCGCTATATCGGAAATCGCGGTTACGATTCAGTAAACCGCGGTTTATGAAACCGGTGATAACCACTATATTGGAAACCGCCGTTATGATACAGTAAACCGCGGTTTATGAAACCGGTGATAACCGCTATATTTGAAACCGCGGTTATGATGCAGTAAAGCGCAGTTTATAAAACCTCTAATAACCGCTAAATTTGAAACCGCGGTTACGAGTGCACACACCGCGGTTTTTCGTGGATGCGGTGCAAAAAACCGCTGTGAACCGCGGTTTTCAGCGGTTATCGAATTGACACCGCGGTGGAGTGCGATGAAACCGCGGTTTTCGTATAAAAATTTTTCCGTGGGTACTATATTCAATCTAGAATTTTTATAATTGATTTAGATTTAAAAAGAAAAAAAAAATTTATCTATCTATCTATATATATATATAGATAGACAAACAAACAAATATTCCTGTTCGATGAACACTTTATGATAATGATTCGATCTCAATTTCATGATTTTATTCTTGATTACTAAACAAATTAAAAACATATTAAGACTATTTGCTTTTTTTTCTTTGAATTAAATTTAATTGACTTTGGTTGTAAATTCCATATATTAAATTTCATGATGAGCAACATCAAGAGCATTAATTAATACACTTCTTTGTTTATTGCTATACTCCTCTATATATTTATTTAATTTAATTAAATCTATGAAATTCTTAAAAATTCGACACAATAACAATAAAATTCGTCTCTCATCTCATCTATCTAAAATATGTTAAAATCTAGACTCAATTAAAAAAATCTTCTATCTATTTAAACAATGTTCTATTTGAGTTTTATCATTGATAAAAAGTTAATATAAATTAAAACTATTTATTTAGCTAAAGATTTCTATGAACTAAATTTGTTCTTTCCGTGTACATATTTCTATCATATTGAACAGTATGATTAGATATGGTTTTCTTCGTTTTGAACAAACTGATATAGATACTTGAGACATAGTCTGTTTGTTTGTGTTTTGTTGAGAAATAAATTGTTCAAAGAATGAACTAACAACAATATATAATAAGATAGTTTAGTTGATTTTTCTTGGAAATTTAAAGTAATTAAATAATGCGACACTTAATAAAAGAAAATAGTCGATAATTATTGGTTCTATAAAAATATTTATTTAGAAAAAAATCATAAAATTGTTCGAACATAAAATTTTGAAGAATTATTATTCTAGAAGATCTTCTCATCTTTTCTATTAGTTTCACAAATGAATTATAACAAACTAAATCGAAATAAATCTATTCGATTAAAAATATCTTTGACGAAGACCAGACCATTAGCATAAAAATTTCGTAAAAATCTATTGACGAGACGTGAGGGTGTGGGTGTAGAAATGCGGTATGGGTGTGTAAGAGTTAGATGAAGACACACTCCGACACCCAAACCCTCAACTTATAAATCTTTATACATAACATTCGATTTTTTAAAAATAAACATGTTAATATGGATATTGAACAAGTGATTGATTATGACCGTTTTGATTTTCGAGATCTTGAAATTTCTTTAGGCATTGATATAGGTCGAACAATTGGTTGTGGTGGAATTTCTTCTTGTTTCTTAGTTTCTTTTTGTATTCTTTTATTTTTATCTTTTTGTCTCTTCGGTTTCCAACGAGCATCTCCCGATATATCTGCTGATGATAGTATTGCCAATCCAGAAGATATAATTTTTGCCGGTCGATTCTTTATAGTACTATCGAGTTTTTTCCATTCGTCTTGTAATGTCTGTTTAACATTTTCCATATTATTTGGATTACCATTGTTATTCTCAATGGTAATCACTACCCAGAGACCATCTATATGATTGTGTTCATTTTGTACTTGAACTTGATTGACTATTGTACGTAAACCTTTTCGGGTTTTGTGATTGATTATGTTAATACGAACATTTAATTTACGTTCAAGAAGCTTCAGATTTGCACCATGTCGTCCACCAAAGCGACGAATTTTATAAGTACGTTGAATAAGGTCGAAGGTCGAAGGGAATTAAAGTATTACGTAATTGATAGGTTTTACAAGTTTCGGTATCATCTGTGGTTCTTTTTGTGATGCCTCAATTTCTTGACAAAGTTTTCGTAAATGATCGACGTTAAATGAAGATTCTCCTAAAAAAATAATATTAACCATGAATATTTTAATTTTTTAAGTTAATTTTCGAAATCTTTTCATTGACTAAAAATAACTTTAGTTTTTTTGTCTCACAAAGAATAAAACAGTCTTACTAACCAGTTTTTACTTGACACGAACAGCATCGTTTTGGTAATCGTTTTAGAGTGAAACCGTTAAATTGATTTGTTCGACGAAGTTGATTAATTGCTCCATGAAATTTTGAAAGATATTTTCGATCATGTACAATACAACCTTCCTCAACTGCTGTCATATCGTTTAGTTGGTCTTTGTGAGAATTTCCATTTATAAAAAAACAACAGAAATATGAGGTGACAAATTGCGAGATATGAGACTGTATTTATGTAGCAATGCAATTATGTCACTCATATGCAATGCATGTTTCGAAGTGAAAGAAAAAGATAAAAGGGTAACCGTAATAGGACAAAATATGATTACATCGTTTTGTGCAAGTCATATACTATTTCGCAATCGCGACGAATATGTATTTCAGAGTATTATGAAATAGATCAGTGTTTATGAAGTGACATTTTCAATGAATTAAAAAACAATGTCATCTGAAAATTTCTTATCATTAGAAGGATAAAATATATTCGGATCAAACGTGGATTTTATTTAAATGTATAAGAAGCGAATTACGAATTATATAAAAATAAAAAGTGAGACAGATAACTATGCCAATATATATGAATAAATACTGAAGCTAAATAAATAGATGTATAAGGGTATCACATATAAATTAGTGATAAGAAATTTAAATATCTCCGACAGATGTCTATCAAACAAGCTGAAATTTTTACACGTGATAGAGGCTTGCGAATATTTTCTTTCTCTCGAATATTGAGAGCATAATGCGTTGATGCGTCACCTTGTATCAGAAAAAATGAGTCATTATATGATAAATCATGAAACACAGGAGAGAAAGAATCATTAGGCATTTTAGGATAATTTCGATTTGCATTGAACACTACCATCTAATATTTGCATTCTCTTTACTTTGTTATGACGATTAATCTAATCATTTGGTTAAAATGTGGTTTCATAAAACCAAATGGCACAATTGACAAGATTTACCTCATTTTCAATCCGTGAGAGAAATATTTAATTAAGTTCATGAATCAATCTTGAAATGTATGATTTGAAGACCACAAGCTTATAAAAGTATCGAATCGAGCTTCTTAAGATGTTCATCCATGAACTCATACAACGACTTGATACTTGTAAATGTTTTGTTAAAATAAAGGATTAACTTCATCTTTTGTGGTTTGACTGATAATTACGTAATATTTGTTAGCTAGATGAAATACTTTCTAGTATCGAGCTATTCTGCTCAAATTTGTTAATTGAGTCGTTTATTATTGATCAAGAATGATGGTTGATCTCCATTTTCTTGAAACAGTCTTTGAACTTGAATCATATATTCAAGCTTATGCATTTGTTTCATGATCGATATTCTTTCATTTCAAATAAGTGGACGACGAACTATATCTTATGTTTAATTTAAAGGTGAATATGTAGTTCAGAAACCGTGTAATGGTGACTGTTTGTTAGAATAAAGACGAATCGATTTATACGCGTTGAGATATAACAGCAGAAAAATATACGATGAGTAAAAACCTGAAATTCCTTTTTATTCTATGCACAACTGGACAATATCGGAAAGAAAAATGATGTGTTTTGTTGCGAGAAAGAACTTTATATACGATGCTATTGAAAGGAAAAGCATCACTGAAATGTATGAAGTTCTCACTTGACGATGCGAATTTCGCTTTTTTTCTCGCTGTTGCCAATACACTTACTGCTGGTCCAAATCGTTATGTTATTATTAAGGACAAATGATCCCATTACGGTTGTGTCATTATTTTTTAATGAGTTTTTTCTAGTATAATAGGGAATATACGTCTGTAGGTGACATTAAATCTATCCGCATAAAGAGAAAAAGAATAATTTGCTTTCGATAATAACACATTAGATTATTCGATGTTGTTCAAGTATCTTTCAAAACAAACTGCTTCCAATTTCTTAGATATCGTGAATGAAAAGAAAAATCTATTCTTTTCTATAACTTCTTGATATGTGTACAAAAATCACAATAGCAGCAGTTATTTATCAAAACTTATTCAAAGCAACACGATGAGAAATATCAAGTTAGTGATGTATGTTATATTCATTGTGGTATTTTTGGCATCGTATTGCAATGTAAGCGGAAAGAAAGATTCCACCCAACCTGATAAGAAACGTAATTGTATTCCTATTGGTGATCTGTGTAACGATGTTTCTGAGTGTTGCAATAATATAATGATTCCGATGTTGGTCATTGTCTTCATTGTCGTAATAGCTGGCCTTTTGCTCGTCAGTACCGTTGTGATTGCAGTTCTAGTGGGGCTGGTGCTACTACTGATGATGGTTTTGATCGTCATCGTAATCGTTGTCGTGTTAGTATTGCTCGTCCTAATAGTTGGTTTGCTCGTGGTAAAAATATTCATCCCAAAAAAAGACAAAGATGTTCAGTAAGTACATTGTTTCAATTGTAACTGCTCGCCAGAACGTTTTGATGTTTCTTCTACGATTTTTATACTTAGTTTTAGTTTTATTTGATTCTATATTTATTGATCTCGTCTGACTTTTTTCTTCGTAGGTAATATTAAACAAAAGCAACTCAATGCTAAAAATCAAACAAGGCTATCAGTGATTATCAATGTCAGTGAATACGATTGACTTTCCAGTATTCTTCTTTCAAACTTTCATCCAGCTGTTTTTCCTCATCTTTTCTATCTTTTCACTAATTTCAATTCTAAAAAAAAATACACATTGGAAAATATGGTCCATGCATTAGACGAGCTTTGAAGTATATAAGATATTTGGATCTTCTGTTGATGTAAGAATCTTTTTTAATGTCGTTGGAACAATTTATCAGTCTATTTAAATATTGTTACTTATACGCTTTCCATGAATATCTATAAATAGAAACTGTTGAATTCTCTTTTTTCTCGACGATAATTTCTGTGTAATTCATTTTATTTGCTTTCAATATTTTGCTTTAAAAATAAATTAAGTCAAAGTTATGCGTAACTTCATTTACTAAAACCATGCTCGGTTAAGTCTTGTTCTAGAATGAGCCAATTTTCTTCCCGTTTACCGTATAAAACAGCGTCGCAGTGAGAAATTGGTTCAAAAACTTTTAAAACTAAACCACGACCACCTGAATTATCATTGTTTACTAGTGCTTTGTATTCAATATCAATTTTATATTGTTGATTCCATGCTTCAACTTTAGTATGAATAGAATATATTTTACTATCGACAATTTGCCATTCTAGTAGTTTCAAATGATATCGATCTCCACATAGAGTTCCAGTTTCAATTCGTTGACCTTTCCAACCAATAAATATATATCAAATGTAATCATCTTCGATTGTAGGTATATGATAGCTACCTAAAACCAATGAAAATTCCTTATCAACATGATGAAACTGTGCCCAAACCCAATTAAAAAGATTTCTAGGTCAAGCTCCATAATTATGATCATGATAAGCAGTAGTATTAATAGAATTCTTTTTGTTATTATATTGAATAAATCCAGATACGTAAGCACTTGGCATATAGGCTATCCAATCTAACTCTAACAATAGAGATATTCCTTCTTTTTGTCTGCAGGCATAAGATTTTTGTTGAAATGTTATTCACCAACGTAATTGACCCTCTCTTTTTAGATATAGAGCAAAGTTTCGTTGTTTTCTTCATCTTAGAGTGTACTCATAAAGTGAACCATAGACTTCTGATTGCTATTATCGTGGGAATTTACTTTCTCCTTTTGATCGGCGTGTCAATAGAAATTCTAAGCATATACTGCATTGTTGATCGATGCTTTTTTATTGTGTAAATATATCCATATCTTAAGTTCCATGTTGAAAGTTCAATATTTACAAGGAAAAATAATATGAAAATCAATTTATCTGTTCAATCATATTTCTGTCCGTATTTCTAAAAATGAAAACTTTCTATTTTGCTTAGCTGGAGAGTGTGGAATGGTGAGGGTGTTCCTTTCCACTTTCAGGACACCCACACCCTATTCCTTATTAATGAGAGTTATATTTCATATATGTCTGAGTCCAATAAGTTTAGAAAATGATCACTAATAAGTGCAATACACAATCCTCTCAATTTCAAAATGTCCTTAAAAACATCATACACGATGTAGTTTCAATACTTTATCTGATTATAGATTTTTGTTTTCACAACTAATCTGAATATGTGACATCTGTGTTTTAACAATTATTTTCCAGATGTTTCTATAAGCTAAAATACGAAAACACTTCATTTTTGTGGAATACTCTAGATTTCATCATGGACAGTTTCGAAACTTTGCACTGAAAAGAAGACTCATAGCAAAGTGAAATACATTTCTTCATCGATAATATGATCGAGACCAAAATGGTTCCACTAATTGCGATAAACACAAAAAATGCTGCTTTTTCAGGATTGTACTGACGTCTATCACAAAGCTAACTGGTTGCTGTTCTAGATTACCAAAGACGGTGTCTTAATGAGAGGAATTTTTTCCATATAGTTTTCTAATATAAGTTAAAAAACCAAATTCGTTTATCACAATTCCATGTAGAAGTTTACTCAAAAAGAAGTCTTTATGAAACAACAATATGATCGCCTATATACACTTCAGCATAATTGAATCCAAGTGAATACTGTAACAAAAAAGTTCAGTAACTTAACATTAATATAGTTCATAGAAGTTTTTTCATACAGTAGCACTTCCTAAATTTGTGAAATCTTTATAGTCTATTTCGACATCTTCATTTCTCATACCTATACCTTCTAAGTTATCTCATACTAACTAAACTTTCTTTTTTTTTTACAACATTCAGATGAAAACTTGAACTTCGATTCATGAATGATCACTTGGATCATAACTCAATGATCGTTTATATCAAAGATACTAAATGGTAACCATGTTCCATTCAAAGCGACAGACGTCAATCTCCGTTTTTGAACCCTATGCTTTATCGCACTACTTCCATCATCAAGTGTTTGTATTTATTTCATTATCAGACTATCCAAATACACCAAGCCATATAGGTTTATTTGCGAATTTTCTTTATACAAAGGAGCTTGAATAAATATGTTGCTCTGGCAAGTCAATATTGCCATCAACTCGCACATTTTCGTCATCGCAACATGTAATTGATCAGAGCTGATGATTTACCTCTCGGTGCTGTGTTGGACACAACATTCGTTCTGTCTTTCTCACATGATTTCCATAAGGAGAGAAGAAATTTCGCGCTCTACATACTGACAAGGAAAACTGCTTATTACAACTTACCAAGAGATAAATGATCATCTCTGATGAAATACATGTTGCGATGACGAAAACCTGCGAGTTGGTGGAAACGTCGATTTGCCAGAGCAACACGCTACAACCAAAAAAAAAGAATTTATATAAATGTTGGGATCTTCGTGTCATCGTGCCTTTAATAGAATACCGATGAACTAATAACAAGTAGCAAACTGATAGTATCCAAAACGTGTCAATGATGAAATTTTCGTTTAATGGTGGGATTATATTGAAATGTAAAATAGATGGGTCATTGTTTCGTTCATCAAATATCCAAGTTAATTATTGTTCGATAATAGGATATGCTGATGCTGATGCACATGTGCAAAAGTTTTTTTCTTTTTGAAATCCATAGAAGTCAAAAATTAATATTGAATCATCTACGGTAGTAAGGTTTTCATGTCGAGTCTTTCACTGAAAGAAAAATCACTTGAACGAAGTACACTCGAAAAAGAGAATTCTCGGACAGAATATGTTTTGGAATAGATAGGATGGGTATTGGATTATTGATGCAGTCGATATTGTTCATTCCGAGCAACCTAAATATAAATGACAAAAATGTCTCTCGTGATTCTGCTGTTTTTTTGATTTATAGATAAGAAACAAAAATCGGAACAGTGGACAAAAATAGAATTGCGATTCTATTTCGAAGTTGATCAACTTATTTCATTAATTTCCGAGGAATGTTAGATGGAGCACGAAAGTATAAAGATAGATTGATCTTGAGAAACGAACAAAATGTTCGAAGCCTTGGAAAATGTATGGAACCAGAAACTAAAACTCAGCTTACTTAGTTCAACAATGATTGTCCTCGACAATGATGAGAATGGTTTGACAGCGTTAAACACATATTATTAATCTTAGTTTGAATAAGTATGTATAAGTTTGGGTATTAGAAAGTAATGAAACATAAACAAAATAGTTGAATGTATAATTAGTGACATTAAAAAAAAAGGAATATTCATAAATAAATTTTTGATTGTTATTGTTAGTTTGATATTAATACTATTACTAATATTTGTTTTGAATTTTTACAATTTTCTAATGAATATATTCTATCTCTGTTACCTCAGTATCATCGCATACAGATACTTATGGGGATCTAATATTGTGTAAATTAGAAAAAAAACGCATAAAGAATGTAGAATATGAAAAGACAATCGAACTTCACATAATCAGCAGTAGTGGGCTACGGTGAAAAACTAAATAATTGAAAGTTTAGTCTTGTCCAACTTTAAATTGATAAAAAAAGAGTTGATGCTTTTGACTTACAGATCTATAATTATGAGTTTTTACTCGTATGAGCTTTTAGTTTCAAGTGTAAGAGATTTTACTTGTTTTTTTTAAAGCTATTATGATTCTCATTGCTAGAAGCAAACGAGAGTGGATCAAACTCGACGACACTGTAATGTATCAAAAATCGGTTCGAAAGAGCCTGACCTTTTTGAGCCAGTATCCAACTTTCAAACCAACGAGAACAGATACTAGACTTTGATCTTAGCTTAAAAGACTGTAATGTGTTGGAACATATTCGTCAACTTGTTGAGAAACAAGAACATTTTTAAACTATAACGATGGTAGACTTAATATAAATCAATCGACTTTTTTTGTTTAGGTATTCTTTTTGTTCATGAGAAAATATTTTTTTTATGATTCCCCTCAACATAAACAACGAGTTGTACAGGAACGTGCTCGAGGACACCATTTCACAAAAAAAGATTCAAATGAATACTCAGATTCATATGTTAACTTAAAACACATATTGTTAAAATAAGAATCATCTAACATACACAAAAACCCTTCATGATATCACAATCTAATATGCATGTCACTTTAGTAGTAGTATTCTCTAGATAAACATTTGATTTTAGTACAAGAGAACGATCATAAGTAGTAGAATGAAAACAGATCAATATTTTCGTTCTTTTGAAATAAATTTTACAATTAATACTGATAATATTTATCATCTTTTAGTATGTTGTGTTTCTCTTGTCTTTTTATCTTGCCTATCGTCAACGGACGAGTTTAGTGTGTTATCATGATTTTGAGTTGAAAGAAACAGGTAGATAACGCAGTATTTACATTGAATAGATTTTTTTTACAGAAGTCATTGTTTATTTTTTTCTATTTTCAAAGTTAAAGTTCCTATTGGTGAATGTCAGTTGTTGTTTGACTATGTTGAAAATTATCTATCTGATAGATGATGACACTCATAAAAATAAATGATATGTGCGTATATATATCTCTGAAATATGAAGTTTTACAAAAAAAAATGAATTTCAAAACAAAAATTGAAAGATATACTAGCATTAAAAGAAAATTCATGTTATGAAAATACTTTGTAAAATAATGTAAATTTTTAATTAGATATATCATATTGTCTATCACGAGGGGTGATATTCTGATGAATTCAAGCAAAATAAGAAGAGGATATACCTGAAAAATTAAATTCGAAGAACCTAATATGGATGACATTTATATTCTGATTCATTCATAATCTTTTTGTTTATTATCATAGTCAATATTGAAGAATAATAATTATAATAGATATATTCATATAATTTATGGTGTTCTAGCAAATGGTTAACTTTAAATCAATAGAAATGATCATTTCTACATAGAAAAATACTTCGACTTTTGACATATTTCGTACAATAAATGCTTCGTTCAAATTTTTAGAGTTTTTAGTGAACAAATTACTTCAGAAATATGCATTATGATAGACCGAATATGACAACATCATTAATGATGATAAATGTACACCAAAAAATACTTTTAAAGGAAACAAAATTTCATTTCTTGACAATTAAAGAAATGTTTGAAGATATGCGCTTCAAGTGTAAGGAGAAGATACCGAATGACTAAAAGATATTTTCAAATGTAGATTTTTCTAAATTTATCCTCATAAGTCGTTTCCTAGTATTTATTTTATCTATAAAAGACATGTTTCAAGTAGAAGAGATCTATAAAATTATTAATCTTCAATATTTATCACAGCCAATATTATAGCTTAGTTTCATAATACTTGGAAAAACTTAGATCATGTACAATCACCTGTATAGCATTTAATAGATCTCATTTTTGTTTAAATATGCTCATCTAATATATAAATGGCTCATAACTTGAATTTGAAACAAAATTTTTCAGATTGAGTTTCTCTTCACACAAATTACATACTTTTCCTAAGAAAAATAAGACGAGTTTTGCAACTAACTTGATTATAAGACAAAGTTAGTTTCCATTGGAATTATCCAAGATGTATTCAACGTTGAGCACATGACTTGTATTATCATAGCCTAACCATTTTCATTTATTGAACAACTTAATATTCACTTCACAAATCAATCCTAATATATTTAGCACAGAATTGATTGTTAAAATGATGACCTCTAATGTCTACGTAATAGACAACATGATACCATTTTGATCCTTTTGTCTTCCTAAACTTGAACTATTTACTATCTAGTAGAAATATATCTTTTTTCAATCACATGCATACTAATAAAAGTTCTATTGTTATAAGGAAATGTCGAAATCATACCACAATCAAATTTTGGAGCATAAGACTTTTGTCTATTTCTTGTAATCACTTTCTACGTCAAAGCTGTATTCAAACATCCTCAGAAAACTTTGATGATTCCGACAAGAATCCAATGAGCTCTCATACAATCTGAGGTACTTTTTCAAAAAGACAATGTCTCAATCGAAATTGTCAAAAACTTATAATTATTTTTATCGAAAAAAGTTTCTCTTGTTCCCTTATCTTTAAACTTTATTCAATTGATAAAAATCAATAAATTTGAAATTTCCTAAAACAAAAAGCAGAAATCGTATTCTAGATATTCTGATTACATACTCCAATTTTCTTTTCTGTAAAAATAAGCTCAATGTACACTTTGAATCCATTCTAACATGTGATTCTGTTCCTGTTTCTCACCTGTACGCAAAAAAACTCACTAACCTCTATTAATAGTCAATTCCTATCGAGTCCTAAAGTATATCAATTAGTATATATGCGTATAGCTACAAATGTTGACAGTTTTCTTTTCTTTTTTTTTCTAAGCACTATGTTGCTCTGGCAGGTCAACGTTGCCATTAACCTGCACGTTTTCGTCATCGCAACATGTATTTAGTCAGAGTTCATCGTTTACCTCTTGGTAATTTGAGTTAAGCAACTTTTCTCAACAATGACTAAAGCGCAACATCTGTGTTGTCTCTACGCATACCATGTAAAAAATACTGAACGCAAGAATGCAGTACGTAAGCATTGAGAAAATGTCGTGCCCCATATACTGACAAGAAATATTGCTTATTACAACTTACCTAGAGGTAAACGATCAACTGTGATCAAATACATGTTGCGATGACGAAAATATGCGGGTTGCAGGCAACATCGACCTGCCAGAGCAACATTCAAGACACAGAATACAGTAGCAACAATTTGCTATTTCAGTAGATATCTGCGGATCACATCATGATACACAAGAAACTATTGTTGTCTTTGAATGCTCTCTGGTAGTAGGCTGTCTGTGTTGAACCTTCGTCTACAGGAAGTATCATTCTAACTAATGGAGATATGTAACGCCATATCAATGTAAAAGAGTAAAGATTCAAACAACATTGATTCTCAAAAAAAACAACAAAGTGATTTTCATTTTTGTAAGATCATGCAGTTAGTAAAGATCAACAAATTGCAACTTAAGTCATTTTCGAATATCTCTACATTCATATTCTTTAAGTTTATCATGGAAAAATGATCAAGCTATAATGACCATGAACTTAGCGGCATTGAATTTCTTTGCTTTAATATATTTGTTCTGGATTCAAACTATTTGCTATTGTTTGTTTTGTTACTGAACGGTATTTTTTTAAGACTATAATGTTGTTTACATTGATTTGTGAAAGAAATGGTTGAAGTTTGATCGAGAAATAAAAGAAAAACATATGATAGAATTCTACATGGTTCTAAGGTGATTAAAGAATTGATGAATGATTCACGAATAAGTTCTGAAAACTCCAAAGTTTAGATAGAACTTGTTTTAACACATTTCATATACCTTCTCTCAAGAAAAAGAAAGAAAAATCGCAACAATATTCATCCTCACTCAAAATGTATCATGTGTATTTATCTTCATCTATGACTTATATTAGTCGAAACACCTCTGCACAACATACAAAAATAAATGTGTCACCAACAAAACATACTTTTCTCCTAGTAGAATATGATATCAACACTCATATATATTTAGATTTTCAAATTTTTTTCCTTTTTGCTATTTTGTACACTAGAAAACACAAAGGATACTCATTTGAACGATTTTTCTGATATATACATTTCATCTTCACTAAAGAAGAAGAACATATTTATCTATATTACTGATTGATATTTTTATTAAGAAAATGAATAGTTCCATGTAGAATTAGTATTATGTGATGAAATTTTTCGTGAATATTTCTCGACATTTACAATTTCGATTAAGATATAAATCAATATAAATTATCATTCAAAGTCTATCAATGCTAAAGTATTCTAATACGAATACTTAGGCGTTGTTTGTTGTATAGAGATGCATAATGAATAATATTCTTATTCCATTAATTCAATTGATTTTGAGTGACTATCAATCAAATGCTATTCATAGAATGTATTCCTAACTAGAAAAGTATGCTTAAACTACTGATAAATTTTGCTTTTTCCTTAAGAACCAAAATATTATAACAACTATCTGTTCTTTTAAAAGGACTCATATATCTCTACATTTACATTATAGTTGAATTAAAAAGTGATTCATTCTTGCCTTGTGGGACAATAACTTTTCAGTATACATTTCAGATATTATAAATTTGTTTTTCCTTTTCGTTTCGAGTTATAGTAAAATTTTTTCAAGAGATCAATGTACAAAATAGAGTAACAAAACAGAAAAATTATTGAAAGTAATTGAATTGCTTCGTGGAATAATTTGTGTCACTATAGAATTTCTTTATACGATTACCAACATACGTAGTCTACTACTATTCGTGTAAAACTTAAATTGATAATAATTCTAGGAGTCAACAAGACCACCGTTGATATGATACTTTTTTTAACTTATTACTTGATTGATAAAATAGAAGAACCAATAGTTCAATATCATTTATCATGAATTCGAAACACATTGAAAAATATTCAGTTACTCCTGATTCCTATACCTGCGGCTAAGTTAGTTTTTTGCTCGTAAATATATTATACAACCACATGCATCATACTGTAGCTTTTTTACTTGATATTTAATAAAAAATTGTTGCTCTGGCGGCTCAACGTTATCATCAACTCGCACATTTTCGTCATCGCAACATGTATTTGATCAGAATTGATCACAGAAAACAAAAAAAAATGCTGAGATATAGGGAGAAGGAAAAAAAATGGAAGTATAGCTTTGATAAATGACGGGAAAATACAAAACGTAAGAACGAAATGTGCAGACACAAAACAATTGATATGCCCTATATACTGAGAAGAAAGATCGCTTATTATAACTTAACAAGAGGTAAATGATCAACTTTGATAAATTATACGTTGCGATGATGAAAATGTGCGAGTTGATGGCAACATAGACCTGCCAGAGCAACATATTACAGCAAATAGAAATAGTAATAAATCAGTTCGCTGTAGAATACTTGATTGTTTACATTATTTTGAGCACATTTCTTTTTCGGCAGCAAGTTGAAACTCTATAATATGCCCGTGTCATGATATTTTATTTAATGGTACAATTGAACTGAACTGTAAAGTTATATAAGGGACCATCTTTTATTTCGTGAAATATAATACTTGTCTATATGTCGTAAAATGTTTACTGAATAAAATGAAATATTTCGTTTTGTTTTGGTATATAAATACCATTATACAAACATATTATATTATCACTTATATCTTCAAAGATAAATTGTTTTTCTGTGTCATTTATTTAGTGCATAATTAAAACAAGCAATAACGATTTTAGGAGAATTTATTTAGAATAGATATGGATCAACATTTCAATATTAAATCTATTAGTATTTAGCAGTCAAAGAAGAATGCTCCTACTATTTTACGAAAGATTTCTTTCATGTTTCTGAACTCTTCTTTTCAATGATAACGAGATAGGGAAGTCAGAAACAAAGAGACGCGTAGAACTAATCAAGTTGAAAGTTATGAAAGTGGCTGAATTTTATTCTAGATCTATCTTGAAAAAGAATAAGATAAATCTTTATGTTTGAAAGCAAGATAGCTATAAATTATTCTTTTGTATTGAATAAAAGTATATATTTTTTTTCATTGAAAGAAAGTAATAATATAATGATGAAACGAATGGTATGATTTAAGAATATCGGTAGATATTCCATTCTTGAAAGAAAGATTTGAAAAGCATGTTGAAAGCGTAACAATTCTCGTTATGATATCTACGAAATTTTGAAATAAATAAATAGTCGCTCGTACTGCTAGGGAATATTTCGTATATGATGGTCATTCAATACTCTAGAGTTGTTTTTCGATCATAGGTTATGAGTAATCATCCAGCATTGCTTTACAATCTTATGCTATTACTTGATGTCGAGTTTTATCTTGAGAATTTGAAATATGTATATTGTTCAAATATATTCTATTTGTGTTATTCACATGTGATTCTATAGAGGTATTTATGATCATTTTGCATTGTATATGAAAGAAACAAAATCAAATGTTATAACAAAATCGACATCTGTTTCAGTACTGGCTCTTGGTTGATAGAAATCTTACACTCTAACCTTAATATCATTCCAACTTTTCGCCACAACAATCTTTCATGGTTTATTTTCCTTATTGAGTGAATGCACATGAGAGTGAAGATTCAGTTTACAAACAAGTTATGAACAAAAAATGCCATTAAAACCAATGAAAGATGTTTCATAGAAATTCAGTTATGTCTCAGAAAAAACAACTATTATAAAAATGTCTTATACTCTCGTTTGAGTTACTAGAATACTCCAATTAGTATATGCCAAGAACTTTCATATTTGTGATGAATACCATTTCATTTAGTCGTTCTCTTATACTTTGAGAAGTCGTTTTCTATTTATCAACATATTCAAAGGATTATAAGGAACAAAATCAATTATAATGTCAACTAACACATATGAAGAAAAAGAAAAAAACAAATGTACATTATAAATTGTCTATTAAGACAGAGGCAACTAGTAAATGAACCACATCGATCATTTTGAGATTAAAATTTATTTTTTTTATTTACCGATCATCAATTATAATGTTTGACTTCTAAAAGTTGTCGATTCTTTCAAGCCAAGAAATTTTCTTTTTTTTATTATATATATAAGCTAATGAGACAAATAATGAAACTAATCTTCATAATAATTGTGACCGATCAGTATTACCATCTCTCAATTAATAATTTCTTCTAATCGTTTATTGATTTAATCAACAATAAATATAATCTTACCTCTCTTCCTATATTTTCATACATTTTTCAAAAAACTACAACTAGTGTAATGATTCCCTACGCATGAGTGCTATCATTCGAATAGTCGTTTAAGTATCTCAATCATAAATGCATTACGTAACGAGATGTCGACCGAAGAAATATTTTCATTTCATTTTCAATTCATAAATGGGTTCCCGTTTCCCGAAGGAACCGGAAGTGGACCGAACTCGACGGCATCCCAGTGTCGAGACGATCCGTGGCACAGGTCCGAGTAAACTGCGGGTCCCGACCGATGTCCAAAAATCTGCTTGAAAGAGCCTGGTCCCAATGAGACCAGCGCCGGCTTTCAAACCGACGAGAACAGATACTACACTTTGATCTTAGCCGAAAAGGCCGAGAAGCGATAACTATTTTTCATTTAACGAAATCTCGATATATGTTCTGTCGTTACTAGGGTCCTGCGGGAACGACTGTTTCCCGTGTTTTCCCATCCCGTTTCCCGCGGGAATCAGGAACGGGAATGCGGGAACGGGAATGCTGATGGTCACTCCTGGAACGGAAACACGGGAACGGGAATCGTATTAAAAAGTTGCTGTTCCCGGCAAACCTTATGTCCGATTTCTGTTTGCATTAAAATCTGTTTATGTTACAGTATTTAATTTCAAGAAACTACTTTAGATATAATTGAAAAGATAACAAATATCAATCAACAAAATCATATAAGTTCATTCAAACATAGATTATGAGAACCACGATATTCTTTACCACTATCGTCGTCGTCGATATCGAAGCTGGGCTCATCAAGATTACATATATGTCAAACTTCAAACCTGAATTCAATTGAAATTTCAACTTTCAACTGAAATTTCAGCTTTCAAGTTTCAAGTTTCAATAGTTTTATGAGCTTCAAGTCAGAGATTTAGTTTTAAAATACGAAATCTTATATTGTGAGAAACATGAGGTCGCTAAAAGCTAGTATGAAGTAGGAGTAGTTTCGATGAATGTGAATAATGATATCATTGTAGCTGTTCTCAAAGCATTACGGGAACGGGAACACGGAACGGGAACGAAAATTTTAATACGGGAACGGGAACACGGGATCGGGAATGAAAATTTTTGATACGGAAACGGGAATGCAGGAACGGGAACAAAAATTTTCAATACGGGAACGGGAACGGGAACAAAAAAAAAGTTGTTCCCGCAGGTCTCTAGTCGTTACACACTGTTTAAGGTAAAGAACAGAAAAAAATGTGTTATGTGTAAAGACAAAACAGATGTCGTACCCCAGCTATCGTCGGGTAATATTACTTTTCACTACTTATCAAGGGGTAGACAGTTAATTCTTATCAAATACTTGTTGCAATGACGAAAACGTGTGCGTTAATGGGTAACATCAACGTGCCAGAGCAACATTCTTTGTAAATCAAGAATAAAGTTTTCTCAAGTCGTTCTCGTAAAAATGTGATAGAGAAATCTTTATGTATTCGTATTCTTTGTTGGAAAGAATAGTACTGTATTTGCAGCAAGTTGCCATATAACAGAGTATTGTAATCGAACGGACTTTATGTTGTGATCGTAACAAATATACAATAATAAAATGGTTTTTGATATTATGTATGGAGTTTTAATTTGATTGCTGTTTGTTATTAGAATACGTCATCGGTGTTATGATGTGTCGCTAGGATTTTTTGTTTTTGATTATATTCATGTGGACCTATTAGTTGTAGAATTTTATATGTTAATTGTAGTTGATTCTCTTTAGGTGATTACAATATAGTCTTTTCTTCATAGGGTAATCCTTTTATGACCTTGTATGAATTAGAAAACTGTCGTTCAACTGAATAAAATAGTTCATTAGCAGCAAGTAAATGAAATGATGTATCAGCAACTGTGGATAGAATGATTGTTTTGATATTTTTGTAGGGTGTGGGTGTGGGTGGGTGGGTGAGGGTGGGTGTGGATGTGGGTGTGGGTGGGTGTGGGTATGGGTGTGAGGTGTGGGTGTGGGTGTGCGGTGGATGTGGGTGTGGGTACGACTATAGCTTTGTCAAGATCCACATCCACACCCACACCCACACCCACATCCACACCCACACCCCACACCCTAAGTGACAGAGAGCACAACGTCAAGGAATTAAATACACGGTCAGGTTTTGTTGGAATGGTCCATTAGGGTAGGTATCAGCCCATTAACTCCCGTTTCTTCGTTTGATTTTCCTTGAAAATACCACTATTCGATAGAGAATCGAATTCTACACTCAGGACAAGCCGCCTGAGAGAGAGCACAACGTCAGGGATTGAGATACAGGGTCAGATTTTGTTGGAAGGGTCGATTGGGGTAGGTATCAGCCCCTTAATTCCTGTTCCTTCCTATGGTTTTAGTTGAAAATACCACCATTCGATAGAGAATCGAATTCTACACCCGGCACAAGCCACCTGAGAGAGAGAGGAACGTCTGGGCTTGAGACAGAGAGTTAGCTCTGTTGGAAGGGTCCATTGGGGTAGGTATCAGCCCATTAACTCCCGTTTCTTCGTTTGGTTTTACTTGAAAATACCACCATTCGATAGAGAATCGAATTCTACACTCGGCACAAGCCACCTGAGAGAGAGCACAACGTCAGGGATTGAGATACACGATCAGGATGTGTTGGAAAGGTCCTTTGGGCTAGGTATCAGCCCACTAACTCCCGTTCCTTCCTTTGGTTTTACTTGTAAATACCACCATTCGATAGAGAATTAAATTCTGCATCCAGCACAACGAAGGATGGAAACAGCACAGGTCGATTTTCGAATCCGGGGAGGAGATAATGTTAAAAGGTGGTTTTTGGGATGGTATATGGCCGGAAACTCCAATTTTTTGGACAACGAGGCTATCGAAAACTTGTACCATTGGATAGAGCGTAAAATTCTGCATCTAGCGGAAGCGAAGAGGGAAACAGCACAGGTGTATGCGCGAATCGGGGCAGAAATTACATGTTTTCTGAATTCGTCACATAGAGCGAAAATCAGTTTTTTGGTGGTAGGCCCTATTTTATGGTCGACGACCTTGGTCGAAGTTGTTACCATTCGATAGAGAATTAAATTCTGAATTCAGCATAATTGAGTAGGAAAACAGCACAGACGTAGGGGCGAATAAAGATAGGAAATACGCGAATCTGGTGCCAACATTACTTACGTTGTTTAGACATGAAAAACTAGAATCATCTAGTTCATTAATGATTCTTTTTCTTTCTTACTTTTGATTGAATACGAACAAATTGTTTAAATGTTGTTGATCAATTTTTATTCAATGTAGAATATTTTAAATAAAAAATGTTTTTCAGTAATGATGATATTGTATCATGTTGTATTTTGAAATAGTAATTTGTCAATCATGTATTTGAGTGCTGGTCTATAGTGTAACGAGAATAAGTACATATATGATGAATTGATCGTCGACGAAAACAAAGATGACAATGATCACTTCGTCAATTATGGAATTCATGAGAATCAATTGTTTTCTTTTCGATTATCAATCTTTTAATTGGTGGAGAAAAAAAATAACACTGTAACGTCATTGACTAAAAGTTCATGTCTCAAACATATATAAGGAATGATTTTCTTGTATGAAATCATTCTATTGAAACAAACATTTCATCATCAAAACATCAAATAAGTAATCTAATGATTTTATTTTTAGGAGGTGCAATATACATTTATTATAATGAAATTTATATAGTCATACGGTACCGTACCATTATTTACAATGTTCCAAATTTGAATGTTAACATGTATTATTAACTTACGTAATCATTTATGTATTTCAATCTCAAATCGGGTATGTTGCTATAGTTTTTTTTATATAGAAGGAGAATAGAGAGATAAGACAGTTACTAACTAAATTTAGTCTTTTTTTTGCTTATTGACATGCGAATAAATATAAATAAATTGAAAGGTTCTAATGGCCAATAGAACTTTTCAAGTTATTTTTTCGATAAGGTAGATATGTAATCTATTCCAGATGGAACATATTTTTTTCTTTGTTGTAGTAGTAGAGTGAGGTATTAACTTATATCACAGCCCGTCAGATGGCTTCGTAATCTGACCCAGGGAGATCTCTTGTGCCTATGTTGACGAAAGCAGTAGAGTACTCGGAACGACCGTCTGGTCGTAGGTCCCTGTCGCCGTTTACGTACGTCATACCTATGATCATGCCCTACCAGTCCGGCGTGGCCCGCTCTGCGTGTACCCATTTCGGGCTTACAGGGGGTCTCCCTGGTCGCACGCGCGTGTACGTGAAAATGAGCCGAGAAAAGTCAGGAAGTGAGGTGAATAGCAATCAAAATCAATTTATTGAGCAACCGAGAAGAAAAACAATACAGTTACATTTTCTTTTTCACAGAGTCAATGTTATCTATCAATGTTTTAATATGCGGATGCGTCGGTGGAAGTGATTCTTTGAAGATAGCAAGTGACTTTTCTAGATATGAAACTGCGTTTGGGTAGTCACCTTTCCTGTAATACGCAAGACCGATGTTGTTGTAGGAAGTAGCC
>CAJNOP010002045.1:0-20545 GCA_905250075.1 Rotaria sp. Silwood1 | reverse complement strand
ATGTGTCTGTGTGGAGTCAAAGGTCAAAGATCAACAAGAGTGGGGAGTGGCTAACCTTTGAGGTTTGACTTTGGCACAGATACAAAGACACTCACCATATAAAGTGATATTACGCGGCGAGTGTCTTTGTGTCAGTGCCAAAGTCAAAACTCAAAGGTTAGCCACTCCCCACTCTTGTTGATCTTTGACCTTTGACTCCACACAGACACATAGGCATTGAATATTACATATATAGATTTACTCTTAAAACGCTTTGTTGGCCCGAATGATTATTATATTAGTTAATAACTCAACAAGCTCTACTAATTGGCAACACTAAAATTTAAAAAGCGATTTATCAGTTCGTGGCGTTCCTTCGTTAGACTTACCTAAAGTGATCTTATCAATTTTTATGTTAATGATACAACAACTTTTATTTTGAAATGATTGAAATAGTCAATATTCACTTCCTATAGTGTAATGTCTAATGTTACTTCATTTTATCCAGTACATTTTTAGAAGTAGTTTGAAAATTAATACGACCTTTCTTGTAGGAAGAATGGAAAGTGAAATATCGATATAGTCTCTGTATTGAAAAACGTAATTTTGAATATCGACCGTAATTTTGATATAGTACTATGATTGCCATATGACAGAAAGACAACGACCATTTTCTCTCCTTGAGCAATAATTAGTCAAAGGAGTCCCTTAGAACTTTAGCAAATAGGATACTTTACTCATAGATTTATGTCTTACAATTGCATAACGCCATACAAATAAATATTTCAATCATATTTCGATTGTTTAAAGAAATAGAATTAGTCTATTTATGCGAAAGAAAAGTGAATAAATATATAATATTTAACTTACAATCATGTGATACTCGTAAACAGATGCATGATGCGTACCCGCGAAACACTTTTTGATATTTAAATGTAACGCAATAGGTTGATCTGTATTATCCCCTGATGGAATAGATGAAGGTAATCAATTCGTAGTGTTTATTAGATTCTACTTTGCAAAAAGATAGTATATGATCAACGTAGTTATCAAATGCATAGTCGAAAACTTCTACAGATAGTCGATGGTATCAATAATCAGTCCTCATATAATGCTATTTATATTCGAAATCGCATCTAAACCATATTAAGCAAATCAAATTCTTCAAAAACTGATAAGCTTAATCACTGCATACAGCTTACGTCTTAGTTGACTGATAAAAAGTTTCAGATACGGATTCTTAATTATTAGGCTACGAAAAATGAATATAGAGCATGAGGATCCTAATATGTTTAGCATCTTGTGGCATTTGCAAGATGTTGGATATTCTTCTAGGTAAGTAACTATCTGTATTCCAGGATTAGTGCAAGACTTCTACAAATAAATGTTTAAATAGGTACTCACCTTTTCGTAAAAAATTATCTAGCCACAGCAATATAGGAGATTTATCTAAAAAATTCACAAAAATTTTAGAACATTTTGCAAAATCATTTTTGCCAAATATGACTAACAGATTTACTATCTAAGATGCTTGGGAAGCGTACACAGTGAGATATTCGAATAGTTAGGTGTGAACGGTAGGTATGTTCGTGTCAATGTATGAAACTTTCGGTAGCACTTCTCTTACTCTTTTTTTTTTTATCGGAGCTATGTGAAAATCCTCGAAACATGCAGCATTTGACAAGATTATTTACTTGTTGGATCGAGGTACAGAAGGGCGGGAACAAAAAGGAATTAGAGAACGCATAATAATGAGCGAATAGCGGCGAGGTGCATGAACAATGCTTCATCACTCAAAAATAAAAGAGAACTTCGGTTCGAGATAGAAAAATGAATGTTACACATGGTTTTCCTGTAGGATTAATGACATTCTTCGAAGACAAATCAATTCGATTTAAAAAGTTTCTCACTAAATAGATTTCATATCGGTTTAGTCCAGAGCGAGAACATAATATGATACTCAAATTTCGCTTCTGAACGAAACTGCCGAAACACTTAATGCGTACCTCGACGACCTCTATGCAATTACGACAGAATCAAAAAAGCAATCGTACTGAAATTTTCATTTGTTGACACACAATGCCTTGATAGTCAAATGTCTCAAACTGTATATTTTCTGAGCATCTTATTAAACATTAATTTGGCATAAATTCAAAATAAATAATCATTCACTGTAAGATCGTTACTAATCGGAACTTTTTGTTTTCTCGATTTCTTCAAATAATTTTAAGAGTTCTTCATTAAACTTCTTCGTGACCAAACTTGTTAAATCAATAGGTTTTTTTCCTTTAAGAATATGTTGTAGCCATCCTTGTATTTTATAATTTGCTTCGACAATAACTGGGATAACTGAACTTCTTTGTTTAACAGCATGTTCGAGTTCGGCCATACACATCTTTGATGTACGATATGCTGATGATAAGCAAACAAGAATAGGTTTTTGTTTTTCGACTGCTTTTTCTATACGTTGTAATCGATGCGCACCTTGTTTTTCACTATATATTTGATAACCTCTTGATACAAGACGTTTACAAATCTTATCAGTTAAAATTTTATCATTGACATTATTACTATAACTCAAAACTATATCGTAAGGAACCGATTCATCCCATTCATCAGTTGAAATCAACTGATCGAGATCTTTAATGTCGTCTTGATCTGCTAATTGAGTCTTTTCTTTTTTGGCTAATTCCAAACGTATTCTTTTTTCATTACCTAATCTCCATATAATAGCTTTTGCGTTTTGTCGAGATTTTTTCGAAGTTCCATTTAAAAGTGTTAGAATTTGCTCAATAAACAAATCATTCGACTTTAACTTTGTAATTGTTTTCGGTCCATAAAATGAAAGTTTCCAAATAATAAACACAGCCGATTTTTGTATTTGCTGTAATATTTCTTTTCGGTCCTCATCTGATGAGGATTTGGTCTCTGGATTTACATTGTCAAATCGTCTCCGTTCTGGATTTTTCTCTGGTGGTTTAAGAACACAAACGCATTTTGTTACAACGGGAATTCCTTGTTTTTCTTCGGCTAGACATTCATTGAATGTGTCATTTTGAGCAAGAACTAGAATATGAAAAACGCTGCTCTTCTTTTTTTTTGTTGAAGAAAACTTCAACTTACTTTCAAGATGTTTTAATAGATGATGTAACTTTATACCTTGATATACTTGTCTAGGTTCTCTTAAAGACCACTCAATATATTCTATACAAGTTTTTGATAACAAATGCGGTTCATAAATGTCTTCGAAAGTATTTTTGTCTAGCATTATTAATAACATTTGAGACATTAAATGTATAATTTTGTCTTTAACAACACGTAGTTTCAAACAAATGTTCGACAAATTCTTCGCTTTAAACGTCGTAAGTATTTCAGGTTCGACTCCGAGGTTATACAATAATGTTAAAGATTGTGCAACCATTCCAATCTTGGCATCATCAATACGACCACGAGTATCTAACAAGGATTGATCTTCTAATACTGAGAGTATTTGATTAACAATTGGTAATGATAATATTTCTTTTCGTATTGATCGTATTAATGCAAAATGATTTAACAATTTGATATGATAACTTAATGCTGTGATGCATACTGCTCTTGTATCGTCAATATTTTGTTTTCCTAGATCGAAATCATAAATCTATGACTTGGCATCTGTAAATTTTACTATTTCATGGATACGCTTTGGCTTTCTGGGGACATGGTGAGAGATAAGCTATCGGAATAATCAAACTCAAGATAGGTACAGTAGTTAAAGCCTGTGCATAATGTTTAGCAAGTGTATAGTGCAGACGAAATGGTTCTATGTTGAAGAAATATTACTTGGAAACAATCAAACTCAACAATGAAAACTATTTTTGAGTGTGACTTCCTTTAGATTTTATACTCAAACTCATTTTTTTCAGTCGTGTTTATCCTTGATGTTATTTAAATACACTTAACATAATCTTTCGCTTAACTATCGTCTGTTCAATAATATAGTGCACTCGGTCATTTTTGCAATAACTCAGGAACGGAACGAGCTAGAGAGCTGTGGTTTTCACCATTGCGTAGGCAAATGAGTACTCTATAAACCATTAATAAATATTTGAAATTCTTGCAGTTTCAGGATTTTTCCGTTATCAATCTTCCAAAAAGTTCTTCGCCGTTTCTTAAAGTTCCATAGAAACTTATATGCATAGACTATACAAAAGATACTCAAGAGACTCCTCTACAAAATGACGTAAAGTCGACCTCTCTATCCCATTCCGTTCAAGAGTTAGAGGAGTTTTCCTGAGACCCCTGATTTTGGTCAATTAACTTCAGATCACTTGAAAATAAGTCTGAAGAGAGGTGATTCACCACGCTGAGTCCAGTTGTGATGTTTTTTTTGGTTCCAAAGCGATGTGACAGCACTATATCAAAATTTCAGAAATATCGACTATTTATGCTAAATACCAGAAAAATTTGCAATTTGAAAAATCTTCAAAATGCTGTCAGATCGCTTTGAAACCAAAAACAAACATCACAACTGGACTCAGCGTGGTGAATTACCACTCTTCAGACCTATTTTCAAGTAATCTGAAGTTAATTGACCAAAATCAGGGGTCTTAGGAAAACTCCTCTAACTCTTGAACGGAATGAGATAGAGAAGTTGGCTTTGCGTCATTTTGTAGAGGAGTCTCTTGAGTATCTTTTGTATAGTCTATGCATATAAGTTTCTATGGAACTTTAAGAAACGGCGAAGAACTCTTTGGAAGATTGATGACGGAAAAATTCTGAAACTGCAAGAATTTCAAATATTTATTAATGGATTTATAGAGTATTCATTTGCCTACGCAATGGTGAAAACTGCAGCTCTCTAGCTCGTTCCGTTCCTGAGTTATTACAAAAATGGCCGAGTGCATTATATTATCGAACAGACATTAGTTCTAGCTCTCAGTTAAAGACCTATTCAACGACAAGTGCTTTGAACTGCTCAGAATCGATGAAAAGTAAATTCTAGCTTCCAAAAAAAAAATTTAATCGGATCTGCTGAAATTCTAAGTTCAAAACAGATCTTTTGCTCAATTGTTTCTGGTAAAAATCTTACCTTCATCTCCAATCAGAATCGATAGATGTTGTTTGAATATTGTTTCAGTATTTTCCAACATTGTTCTACCCAGTGTATTGGCTATATCTTTTCTTCGTTTATAATCATGTCGAATAAGAAATTCTGGACATTCACGCATGAAAAATAAATGTTTCGCTGCAAGACAACGATTGTTAGATACAACTCCGGATTTAGCTTTTGTTTGACTAAGATCAATATTCTCGTAAACTTTAAGATAGAAATTTGATTCTAAACATTTTATTATTGGATCTAAGAGTGGTTCAACTTCGCTCGTTTCCTGTGCGGCTACAACTCGAACACGTCGTCCAGCGTTTTTGTACTTCAATTTGTTTGAATCATATTCTGTTGTTGATAAATGTTCGATTTCCCGCTGTAAATTATTCAGAAATGTATCATTGATGAAACGAAGTTTGACCTGAGGAGCTTCTTCTAAAAGATGAAAATTTGTTCTAAGCTATTTTAACCAAAGAGATTTCTACCTGCAAGAGTTTTTGCAAAGCCTGATTTTTCTTTAAGTTGTTTTTCAACAATATGTTTCTCCAAATCCTCGGCTAACCTCTTTTTCAAATTCATTGGTTCGTTTGCCTCACTAATTTTGTCTTGACTTAAAATCGCTGATAAAGTTTGATGAGCAAATTTTATCGTAGGATCTTTTGCAGATGCCAATTTCGAATAAATGTATTGAAAATCTTTTTTCTTTAATATGGAAAAGAATTGTTTTTCGTAAGCTAGATTGCATAATAGCAGCAGAGCAAAAGCAATAACTGCTACATCTGCATAAAAGAGTTCTTCATTTTCGCAAGCATTTTCAAATAATGCATCTTGAGTTAAGATATTAATTAATTGATCGATAATGTCATTTTGAATGAAATAGCGTCTACCGTTTGATGTTAATGAAAAATGAGTTAATAATTCCAAATGACAACGTAGTGCATATAGAGCTACTTCTCGATCATCGAAATACATAGTATTTATTTTATAGTCTGCAACGAAACAAAACATGATGATTATCGGTATGCTTTGTGAACAGTTGAAGGAACAGATTTAATGAGAATATGAAGTGCATGTGAATGCGAAAAGCGTATCGATACAAGTACTTATTTGAAATGAAACCAATCGGATATAGATTAAATAGAAAACCGACACAGGAAATGCATAATCATCAGGATAGTCTTCTGATGCTTACACATAATCGCATGATTTGATTATCTTTACTAACCTATTCTATAGCGTGAATTTTTATCTTTAATTATTCCTCGTAGAACTAAATGACTAATATCGTATTATTACACTTAAATATTCTGTTTGGTTTATTTTGAAATTTTCTTGACATTAGACAATAGTTAAAATCAATTACCAGATGAAGTTATGATATTTTCCACAATTGATTTCGTCGCATCAATCATAGATTGACACAATGAATGAAGAATTTGTTCTTGTTGTTGAAATTCATGCTGGATAATGAATTGTGTACATCTGTAAATGAAAAATAATTGTCTAGGACTAAAACGAAGTTGTTCCGGTTCTAAAATTGTGAAAACTTGTCGATAGAATTTTGAACGAAGACACTTCACAATTGGATCAAGTAATTTATCAACAAGATTCAGTGTTGAGCAGACACGAACAAGTCTATCGACTACTTTATATTTAACATGATATGGAGAATATTCATTTTGAGATAGATCATCGATAGCACGAATCAGTTTTGTTAACAATGACTTGGTAAAAAATACTTCTTGATATGTTTTTGGAGGAAAATTTGTTCGCACAATCGGTAATACTTCAGGTTCTGCTAATTCAATAGTCGGCGGTGGAATCAGTTGCTGAGAAAATGCTTTTCTATGTGGAATTTTCGTGATATCGTATTCATTTTCTTCTATCGGACGTGTTTTAGATGCACTTGGAGGTAGACCAATCACTTTAAGATTTGGTTTTTCTGCGATTGTGTTTGATCTTCTACTAGTTTCATTGATTGTTTCATCTCTTTCGTTGATTTTATCTGTTACTGATGGGATTAAATCAGAAAATAATCCATAGAAGGACTTAATTGCTTCATTTCGATATAAACATAATTGTGCAACGAAATAACTTATAGAATAAAGACAACCTTCTTCGTATTTTTTCATTGGTATTGAGTGTGAATGATTTGCTTTGGTCAATAGCATTTCTAATGTTCGTCCAATATAGATAAAGATTGAATGATTAATGATAGCTGGATGATCGAATAATTGAAGAGTGTAGAAAGATGCAAAATCATCCGAAATTAATGTAAGGATGTCTAATGTGTCGTTTCTCTCATTTGTGTAAACGAGATTTTTCATGTAGGAAACAACATTATCAAAGAATAGTACAAGTTCTGAAACTGTCAATCTTGTAAATTCTCGACGATACTGACGAATAACTGAAGGGTATTGTATTTGTACTAGATCCATTAGTCTTGTCTATAATCTAGAAAAATAAACAAAATTTTATTTGAATTTTTCACATAATTCGTTTAATTCAAGAATATTTTTTATCTTCTGTTCAATAAACTTTTTACATCGTGAATTTTTCCAAATACGATTTGGATTATCAAGTTCGTTAAGTTTTTGCATTTCTTCTGATGTTCGCAATTCATTTTCGATTTTTGTTTCATGATGACTGGCCTCATCAGAAATATCAGCTGTTTTGTTACTATTCATTCTTTTTTCTAGGTCCTTTGTTAATTTACCACTATAAATTGACATTTGGTAATATTCATGTGTTTGGTCATTATTAAGACATAAACCTGGATTAGAACTAAACAATGAAAAATATTTCTCAGGTGGTGAATGATCGAATGCGATATAGTTTTCTGCAAATGTTGGATTGTTTGGAGATTTATTAATAGTAAAAATAGCATCATTGATGTCTCCAGTAGGTGTAAATGGCTTGATATTTCCTTTGATTACATTTGGTGCTTTATTTAACCAACGTCTTATGCAATTCAAGAAATCTTTCATGGAATTTAATAAGTTCTCCTCTATAACAAAACACACAAAAACATATATTCATTTTGAATACTAGTACTAGCTGTATTAGAATTCATTTACCTAACGGCCATTGTCTTTGTTCCTCTGAATACATTTCATTCTCATTGTCATGGCTTGGTTTTGAGTAATTAACTCCTTTTCGTAGAATTTCTTCTAAATATTCCGTGACTGATGCGAGCTCTCCAAATAATTGTGCTACATCCTCATCCGGAATTCTTTCCATTTCTAGTTTTTTCAACATCTGCTCTTGATAGGTTCTTTCACGCTTGGAACGTTGCTCAGCAGTAACATTCTGTAAGGCTATTGACTGATGACCAAATACACCTTCTTCATAATCAACATCAATTGGCGCAATTTTCGGCAAGACTTTGGGGACTGCATAGATTTTACCCGTAGTACCAGGTTTTGTATGACGCAACTGAAATTAAAGATATATAATAATTCGGTTGCCGAAACTCCAGCTAACGAGGGAAGGCTTACCGCTGATCAACCGCTTTTAAAGTTTTAGTCTTACCAATTTGTAGAGTCTGTTGAGTTATCAACTGATATAATAATCATTCGTGTCAACAATACGGCTGTAAAGTAAATTTCTGATAATCAAAGTCTCCATTAACCTGTCCATACCCTATACTGGTCCTATAAAGGCCCTATAGAATCACTATAGGGGGAGCCTATATGAGTTCCTATAGTGATCCTATATGGCTTCAAGGAGCTTATAAGGTCCTGTAGGGACTCTATAGGGCCTATAGAGGCCTATATGGCAGCCTACAGGATCCTATAGAGGCTCTATAGAGATCCCTATGATTCTATAGAATTCTGTAAGTCCCTGTAGAGTCCCTACAGGACCTTACAAGCCCCTTGAAACCCTATAGGATCACTATAGGGACTCATATAGGCTCCCCCTATAGTGATTCTATAGGGCCTTTATAGGACCTCTATAGGACCAGTATAGAGTATGGACAGGTTAATGGAGACTTTGATTATCAGAAATTTACTCTACAGCCGTATTGTTGACACGAATGATTATTATATCAGTTAATAACTCAACAAGCTCTACAAATTGGTATGACTAAAACTTTAAAAGCGATTGATCAGCAGTATGCCTTCCCTCGTAAGAATCAGTTCTCTTTTCATAGATTTTTGTCTTTTGGTATACTTACCAATTCATTCAATAATCTCTCGTATTCGAGTTCGAAATCATCTTTGAATTCAATATCCATTTCAATGTCAAATAAATCATAGAACGACTCGGCAAGCGTTAATGAGGTAAGATAAGCATGTTCGGTTGCATTGTTTCTAATAACAAATGGAATCATTTTTTTACGTGCTGATTTGGCATAGTTTAATTCTGTTAAAGACTGTTCATTTTCTGAATACTTTTCACTGAAAGCAACCAAAATGACATCAGATTTGTCGACATAGGATTGAAACTTAGACATATTTGACAGTGTTTCACAAATCAAATAACCTTCACCATATAGGTAAGTATTGATACGATTACATATAGCTTGGTCATATTGACAATAACTAAAATAAATATTGTACGCCTTCAATTCAACAGGATTCGGACGATTGCCGTGTCGATTTAACGTTCTTGGAGCTACAGGTGGTGGAATATTCAACGATGATTTTTCCTTCCAGTTTATAGACATTAATTTATATTTTTCTACTGTTTTTCCTATATCGGCTGTTAAGCCAGTTAACTGAATCTGTGAATTGTTCGTTAGATCGATGTTAGGTAATACTGATTTATATAAACAATATTTGTAAAAAACATTGATCATATGTTGATCCCACTGTCTTACATTTAATTCATTATTCAATATTTTGTTTGCCGTTATATGCCTTTGCAGATATTGACTTATCTGATTTTCGCATTTCACTAGATCGAACTCTGATGATGTTGTCAATGTTATTTGAATTACTATAACAACAAAAAGTGTTTCAGTTCTGTTGGCATGATGTACAAAGAGGAATGTAGCTCTATATTTCTAAACTCATTTTCTCTTAAGAAATCTTCAAGAAATGCAATAGGGCATTTCGATCGTTTGAATTAATTTTTGATATTTATCACAAGAACAAGTGCTGTTAATGTCGAGGAACCAGAATTTCGGATCGGTCCGAAATTCCGGAAACTTTGCGACCCATGTTTCATTATAACTTGAGAGTGTCGCGGAGTGAACCAGATTAAAAGAATCTTTCACTCGGCCATATTGTATTACTCAGTACTACGACGTTTCGCTCGATATTGCAATAGATAATTTATTTTACGATTTGGTGAGTTTCATGTAAGTGTAGACCGAAAGTCCTGGGCCCAAAATTTTCCTGGACCGAACTTAATGTAAAGCTTAATGTCAGTTGAACACATTTTAAAAAAATGAGCTCATGATAAGAAGTAGACTAAGTTTATTAGTAACATACTTGATATTGGGATGGCAACTTGAGCAAATCCATCTTTATCAGTTTGTAATTGAACTAGAACTTTTTGAAACTCTTTATGCAAATTTATTTGCTGATCATTAAAAATAAGTAAAATTTGCCAATTATTCTTTCGTGTCTCAAGCTCTTGTTTAACTTCATTGATCAAATTAGTAGCTAATTGTTCTTGGTATTGAGTACCAACGTTTTCCCATTCATTTGTTAAGTATAGTATTTTTTGTACATTTTGAAAACATGTTGTAATACTTTGTAAAGTTGAAGAAATGAATTTTTCAATAGATCGTTTAAGTCTTTTGCTTGCTTTATCATCATTTGACATTATCGGAGCCCAACGATGAAAAAGAAACTTTTTGCCTGCTTTCATTTCGAAATATCCATTATCACTCAAGTAGTCAATATGTTCTTCGGTAGCTGCTGCTGGAGATGAAATGATCGTTACATCTCTCTAAAATTTTCGACAGGTAAAAATCATCAAAGAAATGACAGATCTACATAACTATAGAACGTGTTTCACAGGTAGCTCGAGTACTTTTTATAGTTTAAGGAGCCGAAATAAACGGAAAAACCATGAATATTAACATAGCATGAAACAATGCTAAAATCTGAATACTTAATATCTAGCCGATTAACTGATGTTTACTCTAATTCTAAGTGCATAGTGAAATAACTAATAATAGACAGTGACAACTTCATCAAAAAATGTTTTATCAATATGTTTTGAAACTTATCATTTTTCAAGGAAATTTACTTTTAGTGTCACTGAACAAAATGATGAACTAAGGAGTGTGGCATCGTATTCCGTAATGAATCAGAATATCATGAAAAGAAAACATTCATCTTACCGGTATAGTATTACTTTGATTTGTTAAATAAATTTCGATTGAACCATTCATTATGGATATTTTTCTCGCTGATAATGAAGAGATGAATTCATTTGAATTTTGTACTATAGAACTTGATACATTCGACGATTGTGACAAAGCTTTTGGAATCGAATAAAGTTTCATTCCAGTTTTTGTTTCTATTCCTTCTATTCGGCAATAGTTTTGTCTTGCAATTCGTTTCAACTCGTCACTGTGATTATCAGTTAATTCTATCGAATTTCCAATTTTTTGATATTGAAAAATAGTTTTTTGAACCATAAGTCCTTTTAGTTTTTCTTTGATTGTTTCAATTAAATATTGAGGTGCACTAAATTCTTTTAGTCGTATTCGTATTTTAACATTATCATCTTTGTATTCATTCTCAATATCTTGCAGTTCATCGATACAATTTTCTATTGCATATTCATGCTAAAAGAAGTAAGAAAAAACCTCATTTTCTTCTGAATACTTCAGCGACAGTCTTACTTCTTCAGGAGTCAATTTTAATTGGACGGTTTTCATAGTATGCTTGTTGATAATGGATTGTAATTTCTTTTTAGTTTTTCTTACTAATGATTTTCTTCCAAATAAGCTGATCTTAATGTCTAATTTATATGGATATTTACAACGAATAATAGCTAATTCTGGATGTTGGTTATTAACGATGAATTGATCAATACTATTCAACAAACTTTTACTTTTCTCTTCAGGGATATCCATATTTTCAACATAGGCTATTTCATTTTTTAATATTTCCGCAATACGACTTTCAGAGACTTTAAATGATTCATGAGTAAAATAAGTGACTTTGAAGTGACCGCAGAACATGGCTGTTTTTTCCCATAGTGTAAATATATTCTGTTGATCTATTATTTGTTGTATGACGGGAATAACTAAATCTGACTTAATAGTTTCCGACCAATAAATCACTTAAAGAAGAATATCAGAAATAGGTATCGAAGACAGATTAATTTACTTTGCTGATTAGTCCGTTCATCATCGTACACTTTTTCTTGTGTAAGTTTGAATAAATCCGGAATAGTTTGACAAGCGGCTTTTACGTTTGGTTTCTCGCCCGTCAAACTCAAATATATTTCTTGTGTTTCCAACATTTGGATTTGACATCGAATATTGTGTGTTGTTAGTAGATACTCTTGGAAATATGTACGAAACGATGAACTGTTAAAAAACTTTCCACGAGTTTGAATGAGTTCATAGGAAAGAGTAATGGTTTTATTGTAGGAGCCACTCGCATCCTTTTTACTTTCCATAATTGTTCAGGTAAAAAATATGGAGTGTGCTTGTCTAAATTTAAAATGACAAACATGTGTAGTATTAGTTGCTGATATTCATAGAATCATTTTAAATCAAAGGCAATAACAAATTAAATTGTTAGCCATATCGCATCTCAAAATAGAAACTATTAGACTGACGAGGGAACGTTCAGAACTGATCAATCGCTTTGTAAATTTTAGTCTTCCCAAATTGTAGAGCTTCTTGAGTTATTAACTGATATAACTGTCAGTTGGGCCAACAGTCGATAAAAGAGTGAATTTGTCTTAATCAAAGTTTACATTAATCTAGCAGACCCAAAGGTCAAAGGTTAAAGGACAATGACAGTAGAGTTGACCTATGAGAATATGTTCAAGTGAATTTCTCTCTCTCTCTATAAATATATATATAATGTTTCCTAAAAATACCACAAATAACATTTATCAACAAAAGAAGCTCGTTTATAAAATGTGCGTTTGTTAATTGTAAAAAATTTTTATGTTTTCATCATTTTTATGAGTCATATCATTATCATTAACTTGTGATAGATCTGCGTAGACTGATATTGAATGGTGAGTGTCTGCGTGTCTATGTTAAAATAAAAACTCACAGGTCAACTCCACTGCCATTACCCTTTAACTTCTGACCTTCGACCTTTGACCTATGGGTCTGCTAGATTAATGCAAACTTTGATTAAGACAAATTCACTCTTTTACCAACTGTTGGCCCAACTGATAGTTATATCAGTTAATAACTCATGAAGCTCGACAACAGTGCTGCTACCTTCTAGCGCTCAAAAAGCAGAAAACGAAATTGGAAAAACAGAAAAGGACAGAAATTCTATTCTCCAAAAGCAGAAATAAAGCAGAAAGCGTCTTTTTGATTCCAAATTGTTGCTTCAGCTGTTTCTTGAAGCCATAGCGAGAAGCTTCACATCAGACTATTATCTTTTAAAGCGATTATAACATATAAACAGAATTGTGTGACATATGTGACATATTTTTTAAATGAATATCTCTCGTCTTCTTTCATAAGTTACAACGAATGTTAGGTCGATATTTGTTATATTAATATAACTATAATCCAATACCATTTTATACAAATTTTTCCTGCGTTGAGACGATTCATCAAATTAAGTTTCAAAATGCAGGAAGGCGTCCATCATGGCGCAGTAACAGCAGATCTTATAAGAAATGTATAACGAAGCGCTATTTTTTAAAAATATTGTTGCAATAGTAACAGCAGTTTTTTTTCGAATATTGAAAAATGACATGAATTCCTATAGAATAAGAGTCTCTAAAAATTAAACTCTAGGAACTGTGTGAATTTCATAGACTAGCTAAAGGATGATCAGAAAGTTTCGACCCCTCTTAGTAAATTGATAGTATTTATGGCACACTTTTATATAGTTAATTGAATCAAATTATGTGATCTTGTAGAGAAAGAGTAGAGCTACCATCTGAAAAAAAAATATCTCGAAATGCTCAAATGTAAGATAATGTTATGGTTATTTTACTAATCGCGAGTGAATATTTTCATTTTACATTTTTTGAGAAAAATATTTAAAAAGTGTTTTTCAATAAAATATCTGAATGATTTAACAGTTCAAAATATATATGATAAACTTACAAATTATTTAGATATTTTATTGAAGATCACTTTTTAAATATTTTTCTCAAAAAATGTAAAATGAAAATATTCACTCGCGATTAGTAAAATAACCATAACATCTATATTATATTGTACAAGTTTTCTTCTTCAGGAACTTTCATATGATTGGTCACAGAACGAAAAAAAAAAGTATACATACATATATACATATATATATATATGTGCGTCCTATATGTCCATTCATTATGTATATACGTCGTGTATGTTCATTCATTATACATGTACGTCATGTCTGACCATTGATTGTCTCTCTCTCTATACATATATATGTCCATCATATTTTATTTTGTTTTATTTTTCAAAGCTCGGAGCAGCATAACGTTTACAAAACTATCCATTATCTATATTAACTATATTTTCGGAGAGTAAGAATAATAAATAATCGTAGCGAAGCTGGGTGGGGTGTGGGTGTGGGTGTGGGTGTGTGGGTGTGGGGTGTGGGTGTGGGTGTGGATATTTCATTATATAGCAACACCGACACCCCACCCACACCCACACTCGCCTGTGGGTACCCCATTATATAGGACTCGAGAACCTAAAGGTACTCCGAAACAATGGCTGATTTAATCAACATAGATCAATTACATGAATTACATACAGTCAAAGAGAAGCGTTATTTTATTCGAAGGATAGTTATAGAATGAGTTTAGTCTGATGCAGGCAGAAGATGATGAAAAAATGTGTTTCCACCAAAGGTTCATATATTTTAGAAATTATTTTTTCTTTCTGACGTTCAAAGTGATGAAAGAGAGCTAGATAAAAGAGTTTCGTGAAGCAGCTATAAGGTTTACTCATGATACTCTTGAGAGTTCTATTAGACTTCATGGAATTCTAAGGGACTTCACAGGACTCCACGGGACTTCATGGAACTCCAAGGGACTCCATGGGACTCCACGGGACTCCACGGGACTCCAAGGGACTCCACGGGACTACAAGGGACTGGAGTCAGCTTTCTCCCCCTTGTGAAGTCCTATATAATAGGGTATCTTTAGGTCCGCAAGGTCTATTATACAGAGGTACCGAAGAGTCCCCAAGGACTATTGTACAGAATTAGAGATAGGTCCTGAAAGCCTATACGATAGCCGTACCCACAAAATATCAAGCCGTATTATATAGGAGTACTCATAGTGCCCGCAGAGCTATACGAGAGAAACAACCATAGGTCTTTACGCACTCTCTCGCAAGGGTAGCCATAGCCTCTCAGAGCATGTAGCAAGCGAGATTCCAGTAGTATGTGCCTTGAGAATCTCTGTGCACCATTTACTACATGCTTTGAGGAGGATTCCCGAGTTGAGGAATGACAAGCCTTGTACGTAACGAACTTCACACTTTCTGCAAAAAGCATTGATAATACTTTCTAGGAAATCGATAACAACACTATCGTAGAAAACATGGTTTATCTAAATTTCACTAATAAGACTTTCGTCAAGAGGACATTCGTCAGTAACGAAAATCCAGGGATATATTGGTGAAAGTTCACTGTACTTTTGTCAATTGACGAAATTCCAAAGAGGGCACTGGCAAAAGTCCACTGTACTTTCGCCAAATGTCACAAAACAATGTTGACGTAAGATATATATGAATGCGATTCCTAATTCAATTGGCGAAATGTCAGAAGAAGTGTTGACGAAAGTACAGAGAGATCTCGCCAACTAGCGAAATTCAGCGGGCCTATTGGAGAAAGTCTTATTGGCGAAGACCGAAAATCCCGAAAAGACATCAATTTGCTGTAACCAAATTAAATGAGACATGGTCTCTACCAAATACTTGCCGAACATTCACGTTATTTAGGTCTAACATGTCGCAGAAACCGCAGTCCTTCCTTATATATTTCTCACAGAAACTCTATCATATTGATGCCGCATTTTCTCCTAAACTTTGAAATCTATACAAGAAATATGGGACACATAACTTCGATTTTGGGCAAGAAATCGAACAGAAGCAACATTGGCTTTGTCCGCTTAAGATGGTGGCGTCTCTGAGAAGTTTGTACTCCTGCCCGCTCCATTCTCAAAACCAATCGTGAACCCTGCCCTTCAGGACCTATCGGCAACTCTATATAATTCTTAAGTCTGACAAAAAGCTCTAGCAACATTATTGACAATTTTATAAATGAATTAACATGGAGAATTCTTTTGCATGAATAAATAGCGCAATGCCTTTTCTATAATGATTTATATACAAATAAACCCATTTCGCAATAAAACGTCCTGGACCTTATATTATGCGAGTTACATTCGGTCCTAATTCCACCAAAATTCCCCGCAAAATACACACAATTCTCGCGAAAAACCTTTTTTGGGTGCCTTTTAAATAGGGACCTTGTAATACGGAGATGCCTTCTATTGCGAGAAGAGTTTACCGTGGATCAAGGTGATCCACTGCGTCCCTTGACTGTAGATTTGAACTCCCACCTTGCGGACAAACACAAAAGCACACAGTCATTTTCGAGATTAAGATTCTGACTACGGTCAAGGAAATAGCCCTTGAGGAACTATAGGTGTCCCCATTATATAGGACTTGATGATCTGAAGGCACCATCGCAATAGAGGACTTGAGGACCTAAGAGTACCTCCATGGTATAGATCTTGAGGACTTGAGGGCACTCCTAAATAACCGACGATTTAATCAGCATAGATTAATTAAATATATACCCAGTTCCCTGTTCTGAACTAGCAGTGATGCATACCGCGTGATATTGGCTCAAATCTCTATGATTTTTCACAATTCATCGTCTCATTGGCCATAAGAAACGTATTTGAAAAAAAATGTATGAATCAGTTAACATGGACTTCGGGACTCCATATGTGTTTGGAGTCCCGACGAGTCCCGTGGAGTCCCGCGGAGTTCCGTGGAGACCCACGGAGTCCCGTGGAGTCTCGGAGTCAGCTTTCCCCCCTTATCTTTTTCTCGGCGAGTCGAGAGTAAACCCATGTAAAAAAAAACTGCAAAAAAATCAGATTATTATCGATTGTTTTCTGATTAAAAATCGATTAAATTGGCACGATTTTAATCAGATTTCTCGATTTTTAATCAATTTTAATCGATTATTTGTTTTGTGAAACACGATCTGAAAGGAGTGTTGAAGCGTTTAGGGGTAGAAGTTTGCACCCAATCTTCCCCTCCCCCCTCCCCCCGACAGAACGTGACAGACGCTCACGCGATCCGTCACAGACCGTGACAGACAGGGCTTTGGATCCATCACAGACCGTGACAGACAGGGCTCTAGACCCATCACAGACCGTGACAGACTGGGATTTGGACCCATCAGAGACCGTGACAGACAGGGCTTTGGACCCATCACAGACTGTGACAGATAGGGTTCTGGACCCATCACAAACCGTGACAGACAGGCTTTGGACCCATCACAGACCGTAACAGACGGGTTTTGGACCCGTCACAAACCGTGACAGATAGGGCTCTGAACCCATCGCAAACCGTGACAGACAGGCTTTGGGCCCGTCACAGACCGTGATAGATAGGACTCATGGATCATTATAGACTGTGATAGAAGACTTCATGGAAATATTAGAGGTGATGCATAACTAACATATGATTGAAGCATATATGGAGTATTATCCAATTGAAAGTCTATAATGTAAGGTAAACCATTATGAAGAAATGTACATCAGTATGCATAAAAAAACAATAGTTATTAGAACATCGGCTATAGCAGCTACATCGTGTTTCACATTTTTAATCCCGCAAGGGATTGCACTAACAGCTTTTTTAATCGATTTTAACCATGATAACTATAAAATACGTTTTTCTCTGGTTTTAACTTAAAAACATTTACTGCCGATGCTTTTTTCCGACTCCTCGCATCGACAAATAGTAGATTTAATACTAGGCAAAACTTAGACACACGTCGACATACGATTCCAATTCATAGTTACTCGTGTAAACCAAAATTCCGTTAAGTCATATTAAAACCGATTAGAACAGAATTAACCGATTAAAATCTATTTTTTTACGATTTATTTTCACATAGGAAGGAAACGTGAGACATTTTTTATCTACATAGAAATTCATGAAACAAATTGGTAACGAAATATCTTAGAAAAACTTTCCACAATTGGTAGAGTCTATAACGAATACAGATCTTGTGTTAAATTGTACACATATTACAGCTAAGACGAGTAGTTTCGAAACAAAGAGCAGTTATCCTATTCCGCGATGTTGCACATTGCGGGAATCAATTCCGTCCCGGAATCAGTTACATCCGATTCTGGAATTCCCAATTGTCCAACTAACTCGGCATATTCGAAAACGATCGAGTTCCCTCAAATTCCGGAATCCCGGAACTCCATCCAATTCAGGAATTCCATGCGATTCCGGAATTGCATCCGATTACCGAATTACATCCAACTCCGAAATTCCGTCTCATCCTTATCCTCAGCTTGCTTTGTGCAGTTAAAGATAAATAACTGAAATAAAAAAGCGATTCCGGAACGGAATTTCGGAATTAGATCGAAGCGGAATTAGACGGAATCGAATGGAATTGCTAACAATTCCCAGAAATTTTTTCCGATTCTGGAATTGCTGGGAATTGGTAGGAACACCTTCCGATTCGGGAATCGCCCGTTTATTTCAGATATCTATCTTTAACAACACAAGGCAAGCTGAGGGTGAAGATGAGACGGAATTTCGGAATTGGATGCAATTCCGAAATCGGATGGAATTGTTGGGAATTCCATCTGAGTCCGTTTAATTTCGGAATCGGTTGCAATTCCGGAATTGGGTGTAAATCCGATTATTCCGGAATTTAAGAGAACTCGATCGTTTTCGAATGTGCCGAGTGAGTTCGACGATTCGGAATTCCGGAATCGGATAGAAGGGATTCCCGCAATATGCAACATCACAGAATAGGATGTATTCTCAAAACAAATAATATTAATTACCTTTTCAATATTTGAATGAGGTCTCGAGTTTTTTTTCCTATTTTAATCTTCTTCCACTTGTTCAATATCTCAGCTCGTTAATATTCCATTTAGAAGGTTTAAAGTGTGAGCGAGTTTTGAAATTTTTTCAATCAATATAAATTAAAAATTACAGCAATGGTTCACTGCAGTTTATTTATTTTAAAACAATACTTAATCAAGTATCAACTTCTATTCTGCACATGAAATAGTTCGACGAAAAAAAAGAGACACTTGAATTCCAATAGCCATGAATGAAGCAAAAAATGTCAACATATATAGAAGAGACAAAATAGCTTTTTTAAATATATTGTTTTTCACTCGACAGAAATCGACTCGTTGACAAACAAAAGCATTTGCTTTTTGCGTTTGGATGAAAAGCAACTGCTTTTTTCGTCTTCGATAATGCGAAGGAGTTACTGATTTTTGTCTTCTTCGGAATTCTTCTATGATTTGATTGTTCTTCTGTTTTTTTTTGCATTAAAACAAATGACAAAAGTTGGTATTGATCGAAGTTCCTCTTGCTTCACTATATAACGTTGACTGTTTTTTCTTCCGTTCTTTTTTCTTTTTGGATAATATTTACTTTGTAATAAATAATTCTCTATTCATGACTGAATGCTTCTTTCTCGTATTATTTTCAAATCTAGCTCATAGCTGTTTTTCAATATATCCATCTGTCATTTAGACGCAAAAGTATTGGCATACAAGCTTTCCTCGAAATAATGAAAGATGATGGAATCGATTATTTGGTTGATGACGTTCAAAAACGTTTTTTAAAAATCTCACAATTTCGCACATGTTTACAAGAGTATTTATCCAAAAATTTCTTGGTGCAAACTGATATTAGTTTGGGTTCTCAACCCGGAAAGAGATGGTCCGATCCGGAACAAGCGATCTGTCAGGTCCGATTCGTTGAAAAATATGAAATTAAATCTGATACACAAGATGTTCTACAAAATCTTATGAAAGGATTCTTGCAAAAGATTCAATTAAAAGTGTATCATCATAGAAGCAAGGGTAAGCCTAACAGTTTTAGGGTGTGGGTGTGGGTGTGTGGGTGTGGGTGTGGGTGTGGGTGTGGGTGTGGGTGTGGGTGTGGATGTGGGTGTGGGTGTGGGTGTGAGTGGGTGTGGGTGCACAAGCAAAGAAGATAAACTCTTACACCCACCCACACCCACACCCACACCCACCCCCACCCCCACCCCCACCCACACTCACACCCCACACCCCACACCCCACACCCAACCCACACCCCCACCCCCACCCCCACCCACACCCACACCCACACCCACACCC
>CAJNOP010002044.1:0-20547 GCA_905250075.1 Rotaria sp. Silwood1 | reverse complement strand
TAATGATGGCCAATCTTCTGGTGAACCTGCTCTTAATATTTTGCTTGTAAAAAAAGGACAAGATCTCAATAAATCAATATCAAGGCAGTTGTATATTACTAAGATACTTTCGTTTTATAAGGTTTCTAGAGTGAGGAAAGTTTGATGATTTTTCGACCAGATTCTTTATCATTGTCTTCCTATAAAACTAATAAGTACTATACAAGGTTACATCACTCATTCAGATGATAAAACGGCTTGTTATTAAACTTGAAAAGAGAGCATCTTACATATAAGTTAGTTTTCAAATGAAAGTCACATCTTTCTACTATAATTCTATCAGATTTTGTGAAGACTTTGATTTTAGTATGAAAATAATGTTGTTGAAAACGTAAACAAGGTTTTCAACACTTTTGATTGAAAAAAAAAACTCAGTTGATTAAACACGAGGAAACTGAACATGAATAGCTTCTTCATATGTTTATTTAAATTGTATTATTATCTTTGAGAGTATCAATGTATTCTTCTAGATTCATTATGCATATAGTTTATGTTTTAGAACAATTGTAAGATTAGTCATGGAAGTATTCATTTGATCCGACTATGCCTAATCTTGTTAGCTTAAAGTATAGATTAAAAAAGTTTTCGTGAATATCTGATACTTTTTTTTCTATAGAAGTAAACTTTTATGTTGATAGTCTCATTTCAATGTTCAATTTGTAGATCTAAAAACTTAACATAGTAACAGCTCTCAAATAGCCAACAAAAACATAAAAAATGTCCTATAATTTCTAATTTTCAACAAAAATTAGTTTATATGCAAATAAAGAGTCATACATACTCGGCTATATCTTGATGACCTTCAAACACTCAAAACGACAATGTTTTAAATCCCATATGATCTAACGACATCATGTCTTTTAATAATAGTGATATAAAAACAAGAAGCATCATAACTCAAAGCTTAAAACTGATCAATAATTTCTTTTAAGATAATCCAATGAAATATACAAATTCATTACAGATAATATCATACAATTATACGAAATTCATATACATAGTTATTTTGATTTCTTCTTTGACAGATATTATTAGTAACTATCCACGTCATCACTTAACTTCAATACAATATAAATTATTTAAAACGAAGAAAAAAATCCGACCATAATGCATATTAAATGGAAACGAAACGTTGAATGCAGAACATTAGAATTTTCTATGAAAAAGCCGAAAAACAAGCTTCGAACGAAAAAAAGCTAGTTAGTGCAGCTCCAAAGGAGCTGAAATGTGGAACTCACATATGTCTTTTAGACTTATTATAATAATATTTCATCTGTAAACTGAAAGCTTTCTGTTGATTAAAATGATTCTTATAACTCATCACTGACACAAACAATATTTTATTATTTATTTGTACATTTGAAACTGCGACTATTTTTTTCGTTTGAGCGTGCCCGATTTTTTCTATTAGTGTTGCTATATACTCGATAATAATCACTTTTTTGTTTGTTTTTTACTTGAAATTTTTTTTATCATCAACTATTTCATAAATACGAGTCTTACAATAATGCATTTAATATACATTAGCGATTCTTACAATACTTTTATACATCTCAATTAATTCATCAATAATGATCTTGTTTACTTTTGACACTAATAAAAAGATCGAGTGATGTTTCTTGTATTGATTATATCGTCGGTACGACAGATTAATACTTATTATCGCTGTTCATCGTTGATTTTTACCATACAAGTTTAAATTCTTAAAAAAGCCAACGATTATACTATTAAGAATTTTGTTAAGTGTATATGAGCTTTTTTAAATAATTATGAAGACATTATAATATTGTATAGCAGGCAAATTCATATTCTTCATACCGTTCAAGCCTATTTCTATTGCTAAGTTTAGCTTAAGTTTTTTTGTGTGCAGTTGCTGAGATCTATAATAGGGAGTGTCTGTAATGGTGGGGTGTCTGTAATGGGGGTTGTCTGTAATGGGGGGTTGTCTGTAATGGGGGGTTGTCTGTAATGTTCTCTTTTCCATTACTATGTGTCTGTAATGGGGAGGGGAGCTGCAAAACCTCGAAATGAAAACTTACACTCACTATTTTCTTCGAAAATATACATGAGTTCCACGAAAACTCGAAAGAAAAATACGTTGATCATGTAATATGTCGAAACTCCTGAGATATCATTATGGACCAGTATTCATTTTCTTTCCTATTACAATTTCTCATGTTTTCTTTCGTATTTTCTTTTATAGTTTCGTTGATTACCTAGTAGTTTTCCTCTAATAAGTCATTGCATGAATGAACATTCTAGAATATCGAATAGACACAGAATACTAAAAAACAAAGAAACAAAGAAAAATCGAGATAATGCCTTATGATCATATATATACTCGCTTTGAGACATTCTAATATCTATTTCTTCATTTCTAGTTACGAATTCTTCGATTGTGAAATGTCCAACAATACAAGTTTCATATCATTTATTTATTCTAACAAAGGTGGTTCTCAATTGATTCATGATGGTTAACTGAAGAAGTTGAAACTTCTGTTAATAATTTATGTGCAACAGCAGATCCAACAATGAAAAAAACAACTTCGCTATTTATTTTTATATTTTGATGACAACTGGATTAATAATATACTAATTGAAATGTGGAATGCTCATGATTATCAACATCCAACTAATAATATATGTGAAAACATATACATTCTTTCTTTTACAACATTCGATGAAAATGTCTATATTTAGAATTTCACAATCGATTAAATCAACGAATGCAAAGAGCACATACAAATATATGGCCATTCATCAGATGCATCGTTAGTGAAGAAAATCCATTTCAACACTTATACGCGTAAATGAGTACAGATACCAAGCATCAATCAAGTTCAAGATCTACTAATGGTATTCAAAAGTGTATCAATATTCTTATGGTCCGTTACAATACCAACATTGACATATAGTAATTTTTGGATAAATTTTTACTGCTCAACACGAGAAAAACATAAACTTTATAATAATCGCGCACATTTGAACCTATCGAAGGATTCATTTTTATATAGTTGTTTATCATTATCGATAAACTATTTTCCCTTTTTCTTCAATCAAATAAAATAAATATTTTATATTTTCTCTCTAACATCGCGTAGCCGGGCTGAACGATTATATGTGTGCAATACATATTGACTAGTTATCGAGTTCAAATCTCGGTGACAATAGTCATGTAATGATCCTGAACAAGTCACTAATCCGCAGTTGCCTCAAATATCTTTATCTGTTAATATAGCAAATAAATATTCAACATATACGATAACCCAACTACGACCTTCTTCTCTGAGGATCTCGTGCGAGTCAACAGTCGGAACTGAAAATGGAGCGTTGGACAGAAAGGAATGCAGGCGACGCTGTACAGAAAAAGACAATAGAAGCCAACCATGAGCGAATATAGTAGAAAACCATAGCGGCTCGGATGTCACCCGAGTGAAACAAGATCCGTGTCCTCTGTCGAGTTACCAGCGCAGAACAGAAAATTTCACATGCAAGAGACGTGGGACTACTGCTGAGTATGAGAATCAAAAAAGCACTCATAGGATACAATTCGATTAGCTCAGAAATTATAACAGATAAATTTAATATAACACTATTCCAAATTACGGTAATACATGCATATGCACCAACATGCGCGTTCTCAGATGATGAAATCCAAGAGTTCTACAGTACATTCGAGGACGAATTAATAAAAATAAACAGAAAAGTTATAGTTATCATAACAGGTAACTGAAATGCAGAAGTTGATAGCGATAAGACACACTAGAAGCAGGTAATAGGAAGATATAGATATGATGATAGGAATGACAAGGGAGAGCGCCTCTTAGAGTTCGTAACAACACACAATCTATGCATCAAAAAAAGGAGATTCCAGCAAAAACCACAGCGAAAATGAGCTTAGACGTCACCAGATGGCGTACACAAAATTATGATTGACCTAGTTCTTATCCAACAAAGATAGAAATCATCGATCATAAATTGTAGGACATTCCAAATTGCTGACATCTGCTCTGACAACTCACTAGTACTGTTTCAAATAAGGTTGCAACTCAAAAAAAAATGTATAAAAAGTCAAACGAATGTGTAAAATCTGATATGAGCCAACTAAAGAAAGGCAGAATAACGCAATCTTACGGTAACAAATTAGCAAAGAACATAGAAAAATTGAGCTAACAGATCATCTAGACGAGTACGCGAAAATAATAGAAGAATGTTATCAAATAAGCAGCAGATGCAATAATATCTGCTACGAAAACAACCAAGAGATCTTGGATATCCGAAGAAACATTAAAAATAGCACATGAAAAACGAAAACTGAACCAGACTAAGGACACTTCGACTCAGAAAGCACAAGAGTACTGAAATATCTACAAGTAAATTAAGAAAAGCAGCAAGATAAGACAAAGAACAGTGGATACACCAGTAGTGCGAAGAAATTGAAAAACGTTTAATCATTGGGAATACTAAACAACCATACAGCCTAATAAAAATGGATTACATGTTGTCGGAGAATATCCCCGAAAACTCAATTATGTCCTAGGGTAAAAGATGTAGAGATAGATAGGTATAAAAGATATAGGAGGTATAGCAGATATAGAGATATAGGAGGTATAGCAGATATAGAGATATAGGAGATATAGGAGATATAGAGATATAGGAGATATAGAAGGTATACTACCAAAGGCAATATGATTGCAAATAGTGTTTTTGATGTAACTTTTCGAAGGAACAAAATAGAAACATGCGTTTTTCACTGTCAGAAAGAGGAAATTAAGACGCATCGAATCATATCTTATAGACTGGTCGACTTAGTTTTTCTCCAGATTTCAACTGAACGTTTTCTAAAAGAACGTTCTTTATACGCGACTACGAGGAATTTTCAACTGCCTGATATGTATTGAAAGCGACAATTGAAGATCTATAAAACTAAGCCCTGCTCAGATACTAAAATTCAGTTGTTCAGGAGCTAGAAGTATTCTATTAGAAAGGAGAAGCCGGCGTTCGTAATAGTTCTTCTTAAAATGAAACTATTTTATCTTGTTTCTATTTGATGAAAATAGATTTTTCCACTGATCATTTTTAGAAAATTGATTGTAAAGCACTGAAAAGCAAATTTATAGAAAGCTTAAAAAAAGTTTTCATGTGTCCGTAGCCTCAGTTTCCGAAGTCGCAAACTGCGTCACTCTATCCTATTTCTATCAAAGTTGCATGAAACTCCGATTCGCAGTCATTGCGCCACCAGTAGACGAGCGGTATACGACATTTATACACCTAACAGTGGGTATGTACATAATACAGCAAGCACATATTTATTTCTCTTATTGATTTTTCCGCGGAAGCGTCGATCAATTAAATAAAAATAACACCATGAATCAGAGTTCAAAGTCAAGGACTATTTAAAGAAAGTCTGAGCTACTACACTAATATCTACAATCTATTCCATATCTTCTACCCCCTTCTTCACAATCCACTTGAGTTTCGACTAAAAGTGTTTAAGGAAATCATATGCACGTTGCCCACCGATAGCCTAACACCAACACTTTTTTCACTTCACAAGGGGTGTATTCTAATTCAACCATATCAATGCCTATAATATAAGCACTTTTGTTTTCCAAAGCAAACTTCGCTTTCTTCTAACTTTGAACAACATATATTGAACAGAAAATTCATCCATCCTTTCCAGCGACCGACGTCAGCATTTCGTCTAATACTAGACGATAGGATTAAATTTGAACCAAAAATCTAATTTTAACCTTCAACTTAACGTTACAACATAAACCTTATCCATCTCTTCACCTGTATAACAAATACACCGACTAAATCTGCGTATCGCTCTGTTCATTGCCCATAACAAACCTTCCTTCGCTGCACCCTCACCTGCGGCGTTTGTGTGCGGGTGAGATTATGTGTGAGTTGTATTTGGTGAAACTTCTTTTGTGGCATCCTTACTTGCGACGTTTGTGTGCGAGTGTGATTTTGTGTTGGTGGTTATCGATGGAACTTCATTTTACATCATTTTTGCCTGCTTCAATGTTGTGTGTGTGTGTGTGTGTGTGCGTAACGTTTAGATGATCATGATTCGTGAAACGGTTTCAGTTTGAAACTTTACAGTAAAGGGTTCAATTTTCTAGGTGTGAGTATGGGTAATTCATTCATACTAACACCCACATCCACAACCCCAGGAAAAAAGCACTATTTGTCACAAAAGCTGTCAGAAAGAACTGGCTTCTATTGTCGCTTGAAATATTTATGGCTCCTAAGCAATTGAAGCCAATAATCACAATATTGCAGATTTTGTGGATCTTCTACTGTTGCTTTGAACAACTATTGGATAGTTGAAAACTTTTTGTAGTCACCAATGAAAAACGTTGTTTCAGACAACGTTCAATTGAAAATTTGAAGAAGACCAAACCGAAAAGTCCATAGCATAGGATTCGATGCCTCTTGATTTTTTCTTTCCAATGGTGAAAACCGCACCTCGCTACCTCCTTTCTTTCAAAAGTTATCTCAAAAATACTATTTACAGTCACATTGTCATTTGTAATATACGTTCTATATCTCCTATATCTCCTATACCTCCTATATCTTCTATATCTCCTATATCTCCTATACCTCCTATATCTCTATATCTTCTATATCTCCTATATCTCTTATACTTATCTATCTCTATACCTCTTACCGTCTGACATACTCGAGTTTCCATGGATATTCTTAGAAGACATCATATGGGAGGGAATCACAGAAATATAGACGAAATACTGCAGCAGCTTATACAAAGGCCATGGAGGAGGTGATAATTTGGTGAATGATCTCAGAAACATCACATCTAAGAACACCGACGAATCAAAAGATATTCTGTATACCAGAGTAAAGGAAGCAATACGTATATTGAAAAAGAACAAATGTTCAGGATCAGATAGAATCATAAACGATATCCTATAAGTGGGAGGAGAACATCTAGCACGAGAAATCCACAAACCATGGAACAAAAGCATGGTACGAAGGTACCATTCCAGAAGAATGAGGAAAATCGATCGTAATACCGATACCAAAGAAAGAAGATTTAAGTGAATGTGCGAACCATCAAACGATCGCCCTCATCAACCACACAAGAAAGGTACTGCTAATCGTGTTACTCAACATGCTCAAGTAATAACTAGAGTCATACCTCTTGAAAGAACAAGCAGAATTCAGAAAGGACAGAAGTACAATAAATTAAATTCTGACATTCAGGCTAATAGCAGAAAAAGCATAACGACAAAGAAAGAAAATCTACAACTGTTTCATAGACTTCAGAAAAGCATTTGACACAATCATACAGAAAGTCATATGAGTTGTACTTCGGTCATACGACATAGAATAGAAGATAGTGACTATACTACAAAAGATACGTATATGAAAAAGTCCAGTCAGCAGTACGAATATGGAAAAACTGTGGAGAGTGGTTCCATACAGATGTTGGAATTCGACAAGGAGATCCCCTATCACCACAACTGTTCATCTCATATCTCAAAGGAGTAATAGATCATGTGAAAGAAAAGCAATTGTGGAAACAGCATGAGTGGAACACGAATAAACAACCTGAGATTTGCAGATGATATTGATCTCATAGACGAAGACTGTAGTTTCTTACAAAAACAGTTTGAAACAATCAGAATAGCCGCGGAACATGCATGGCTAGTTGTGAACACGGCCAAAACACAGACAATAGTATTTGGTGAAAAAAGTATAGAGCAAGCACTGCAAATAGCAGGAACAACAATAGAAAAATATAGATAAGTTCGAGTATCTACGAAGCCTAATAAACATGGGACAACAACTGCTCAGAAGAAATCAGAAGAAGGATAGGTAAAGCAATTGGAGCAACGATGTTCCAAAAACATATACAAAATGGAAAGAAACTAATCACATCTAACAAACCCAAGATCCTAGCAACGTATGTCTTCAGTGCATTACTATACGCCTTAGACATCCGAACCCTTAACGAGATCGACAAAAGAAAACTATTTGCATTCGAAATGTAACAGCTACCAAAGGATATTAAGAATTAGTTGGAAAGACATCATACGAAACGAAGACATAACAAAGAAGATATCAAAAGAAGAAACGATAGTAGATGTAATAAAGAGACGAAAATTTAGACTATTGGATTATATCTGTAGAATGAACGATAACTAGCTGATGAAACACAATGTTTGCAAAAATGACCGAAAAATCTTGAAGAGGACATCCATTTAGAGAATGGCTGGACGATATCAAAGACTCTTGTTGACGTAGCCGACAAGACCTGTTGCACTTGGCACAAGAATGACACAAATGGGAGAGACTAATCAACACAGTGGTTGGTCCTAACAAGCAATGAGTCTATGGGATATCTAGGGGTGACGAGATGTTCGCCAATAAGACATTCGTCAATGGTGAAAATTTGGGGCGTATATTAGCGAAAGTATAGCAGACTTTCGCCAATTGACGGAACTGGAGGAGATATATTAGCGAAAGTGCACTGGACTTTCGCCAATTGCCGAAATTCCAGAGGATGTATTGGCGAAAGTGAGGTGAGCTATCTCACTTCTCACGGAACAATGTTAATATAAGATATATGTCATCACTGAAGTTAATGTTATTAGAATATACATATGTCACAGTCAAAATTAAACTTTAGGCAAAATTAAACTTAGGCAAAATTGATTTTATATTAGACACAAAATTTTAGTTGTGTTTTTCGATTTACAAATAATTCTAAATTATCGTTTGCATTTAGAAACTTCAGCAGACTGGTCGACTGTTTCATTACTGAATAGATTAATAATCTTTGCATAAATATGGCAGATATTATACATTTCTACGTTAAATTAGCAAACAAAAACTCTAATGCATAAAAAAAACATCGTCAATTTATAAAATATTTACTTATTTCTTTTTTTTTCACGATATTTTGTCGTCTGACAAGTTAAAAAATTCTTCTGATGTCAGAGAATATCAGCTAAACAATGGTAAATATATGATGTCTACTTATTCACATCATTTGGATCAGTTGTCTAATGATTGTCTCTTACTTTTTGTCTACATTAATTATGAAATATAACTGATCACCCATGAAGATACCGATAAAAAACAGCAAGTGATTTGGACTTCTATTGTTATGGTCTTTCTCGAAAAAACAAAAACCTACTTTCGAAAAAAGTATTGATAAGTTAGATTTTATATTTTATAATATTTCTTTTCTTTCCTTCTTTCCTCTTCTTTTTTATTTTTTTGGTTGGTGAAAAACCATAAAATAATTTGATGACTAATAGAAATGAGAAAGTCAGTGTTATGTATGAGTTTGATTTACTTCACATCATACAGCGTCACTTTTTTGATGATCCGTCTTTTTCTGTTAAACTAAGAATAAAAAATAACCAATCGTTTATAAGACAGTCGATAAAACAAGATGATTTTTTATTTTTATTATTATTAATTTTAATAATAGGAAAATAAATTGAGCTGAAAGCATACAATTACTACTTACGGTTTTAAATTTTCTAGCTTCTCCTTTTTTTCCTCCTTGCTCTCTCCTTTGTTTTTGATTTCTGGTCTGTAAGCAGCTTAAAAAATATTCTGACGGTAAAGAGATTTGAAATCACCTATTCTATTTTTATTTTCTTTTGTTAACATCAAATGATATCATTTTTTCGATAATTACCTTCTTTGTCGACTACGAGTGAAGTGTAATTGATCGTCAATAAAGATCACGACAGCACACAAATCGACACTTAAATTTTATTATTTTTGTCTTCAAAAAACAAAAAACATTCTCGAACGATGCGATTACGGATTAAATTTTCATATTGTGAAACACGATCTGAAAGGAGTGTTGAAGTGTTTAGGGGGAAAATTGGCACCCAACCCTCCCTCCCCCCACAGACCGTGACAGACAAGGCTTTTGACTCATCATAGACCGTGACAGACATTGCTCTGGACCCATGACAGACGGTGACAGACAAGGCTTTTGACTCATCATAGACCGTGACAGACATTGCTCTGGACCCATGACAGACGGTGACAGACATGACTTTAGACTCATGACAGACCGTGATAGACAACGTTTAGACCCATCACAGACCATGAGAGACAGGGCTTTGGACCCATCATAGACCGTGACAGACAGGGCTTTGGACCCATGACAGACCGTGACAGAAATAACTTTAGACCCATTATAGACCGTGACAGACAGGGCTTTGGACCCATCACAGACCGTGATAGACATGGTCTAAACCCACCACAGATCGTGACAGGCAGGGCTCAGGACCCACGACAAACTGTGATAGACAGGATCTAGACCCATCACAGACTGTGTCAGACAAGGCTCAGGGAACATTATAGACTATAATAGAGGACTTTAAGGAAATATCAGATATGACGTACAACTAACATTTCATTGAAGAATATATGAAATATTATACTGTTGAGATTATATGATGTAAGATAAGTCATTATGAAGAAATATACATCAGTATGCAGAAAAAAAGAACAGCTTTTAGAATATCGGCTATAGCAGTTACATCGTGTTTCACATTTTTAATCCCTCAAGGAATTGCGCTAACAGCTTTTTTATGACCACTTTTTCCTTTTCAATCCTTTTTTCCTGTTTAATCGGGCGAGAGTTAGAAAATGAATTCCATGGTACAGCAACTTAAAACTTAATATTCTTCAGTTACTTGACTTACTTAATATGATATACTATCAACTGTTTGGCGGTCATCTCTTTTTCTAAACTGCCACTGAAATTTATCCCATCATCTGTAAAATTACCATACAATGGTCTATTTAATTTCAGTCTGAATTTATCAAATAAAAATAATACTTGATTTCAAACTGAAACGTGAGTCTAGGAGTGAGGGGTGGGGGTGACTGAGGGTGTGGATGTGGGTCTGGGACCCACACACACACCCACACCCATGGTGCGGATGTGGGCGCGCGAGTGAGGGTGAGGGTGTGCTTGTGGTTTTGTGTACTATATGCTTTAGTCCCCTGCACAGGGGACTAAGGGGGACTAAGCTTTTTGTGGGGGGGACTAAGGGGGACTTTGCAGGACTAGGGGGAACTAAGGGTTTTTAGTGGGACTACGTAGTATCAAGTGAGAAAAGTTTGATTCGGAAGAAATTGGTGTGGTTTTTTTGATTTTAGAATTCAGTTTGAAATAAAAAAGCCCATAGACTCAAAATTACTACTAAAACAACAAAACAATTGATATCATATCATTATTATCATCTTCAATCAAGATAATTGTTTATTGTTCAAGCGAACAAATAATTGTCATAAATATTAATCTATGGCCATTTGACTCTGCTGCTTTTCCCACCGAATTCATACTACACCTTTACGTTTTAAAGAAATAACTAGATATACTAAAATTTACTGCCAGGAGGTCATGTTAACAAATTTTTTCAATAATGAAAATAACAAAAAAGAAGCTGGTAAGCCACCAATCAGAACGTAATTAGCAGTCCATAAATTTACCAAAATGCAAGGAACAGAAGGTAGCCACTTGCGGTGTTAAAACACCGCTCTATAGTATATACATTTCTGGTTAAGATCATCAGATTTCAATCACAGTCGCCGAATTCTATATCTTCAACAACTTGATGACTATTTCAAAAGTAAAAGATCAGCGAACTCTATATCTTCCAAACGCTTATACTATTTTCTATAGAAAAAAGCTAGCGAAATCTATATCTTCCAAAAGCTTATGCTATTTTCGATCAAAACAGCAGGCTAACCCTACATCATCCAAAAGCTTTTACTATTTTCTATAGCAAGAGCTGGCGAACTCTACATCTTCCAAAAGCTTATGTTATTTTTATATAAAGAGCTAGCGAACTCTATATCCTCCAAAAGATTGCATTTTTTTCTATAGAAGATACTAGTGAACTCTAAATCTTTTCGAACTTAATGATAATTTCAATAGAAAAGAAAATTTAGAGATTTTGTAGTTCAAATTTGATTTGTACTGTTGAATGAAATGGTTAAAGTTTGAAATATTACTAATTTGGTTCAATTAGTAACAAAATCAAGTCCAGTTCAGTTTAACAGTTTAAATGTTCAAAACGTAAGTTTAATTTTGCCTAAATCTCAATCTTGCCTGACCCATATATGTCGTATCGAAGTTAGCATGCTTATGAAAGTTATAATTTCGATAAAAATTTTATCGAAGTTGTAACTTCGATGAATTATTTCATCGAAATTATAAGTTCTATAAATTATTTCATAGAAGTTACAACTACGATAAAGTGAGATTATCGAAGTTGTTCAGATGAAGTTAAATAGGCAAATTGTTGATTATTTCAATAATATTATTAGACTTGTTAGCAAACAGATCATTTTTCTACTAATGATAAAAATTTGTTTGATAGAAAATTTAACAATTATAAACCATCAACAAATATTGAGAGTAAGCATCTTTTTATATCTTCATTTTCTTTTGTTTTGGTTCAGAAAGCAAGAGATAACTCGTAGAAAATGTGATCATAAACATTGATGAATCATAATCAAGAATAGAAGTATAGACTAATCGTCAATATATAGAAAATAGCTGCTTTAAATAAAATATTAATCACGTATAGATCAGTTATATAAGCTAATTATATTGTTAATAACCTTTACAATCGGATCTACTCGATAATCGGATTATATAACAATAAATGAATCAGTTTCAACGAAAGCACAAGTAAATGCAAACGCATAAAGTATGTCACATTTGCTCATAATCTCAATTTAAAATTCTTCTCAATTCACAACTAATTCTGAAACCGTGTACAAATTGATGACTTTATCTGTATTGTCTCCTGTACTAAGAAGAAAGCGTAAATGTTTTAAGAACAACATTCAGATATCCTTATCAGTAACAACTAAAACATAGGCTTCAACTACATGTTCTTTGATGAAACTTACAGCATTATCGATAATACAAATTGTAATTATAAGTTTAACATATCTGATCTATACGTGGTTAATATTTTATTTATAGCAGCTATTTTCTATACAATGATGATCAGTCTGTACTCCTATTCCTAATAATGGTTCATCAATGTTTGTGATTATTTTTTCTACGATTTATGTCGTTTTTTCTGAACAAAAAGAAAAAAAAATGCCTAGTCTCAATATTTGTTGAGGGTTTCTTATTGTTGAATTTTCTATCAAATAAATGTTTGTCATTGGTAAACAAATGATCTGTTGCTAACAAGCCTAATGATATTATTGAAATAATTAACAATTTGTCTATTTAATTTCATCGAAACAATTTCGATAATCTCACTTTATCGAAGTTGTAACTTCGATGAAATAATTTATAAAAGTTATAACTTCGATGAAATATGTTTATAGAAGTTGCAACTTCGATACGACCTACATATATATCATAGTTTATACTCATTGATGTAGTTGAGAAAATCTGTTTTAGTCTACGTCTAATTTACGATGAAATTGTTGAAAGTTCACTGTACTTTCGCCCATTGCCGAAAGTACATCGAACTTTCACCAATCGACAAAACTCCACGGAATTTATTGGTGAAAGAACAGTGGACTTTCTCCAATTGGCGAAATTCCACAGGGTGTATTGACGATAGTACAGTGCAGTTTCGTCAATGGCGAATGTTTTATTGGCGAAAGTCTTACTGGCGAAATTCCGGAGCCCCACATTTAGATCAAGATTCATTTTAACATCATTTTTTTATCGATTCGTCATTTTTTCTCGTTCAATTGTTTTTCTTTCGTTTCTTTCTCGTTCGACGTTTCTTTTCAATCTTTTTTTTCCTTCGACATTTTGTTTCTTTCGGCGTTTTCACCGCATACCAACGTTAAGCTTACTATAACTCTACACAGAGAATATACATGTGTTCATTTATAATAATGTATTTGATTTAGAAATTAAATGAGAACTTGAATAGTTCGTAATAATATCAGTTGAAGAAGTGATCGACATAATTGCATAAATTTACTTTCTGTAATCGTCTAACGTTGCATACGATAAATTCAAGTTTTTTATTAAAGTTTCGTTAAAACAATACTCATCAATTTCAAGATGTTAAATATCAAGCTTTCGATATTTATGTACTATTGGTAAAAACATTTCGGTAGTGCACATTGGTGAAGAGTATATACACAAGGTTTCATGACTAGAAACTCATTTTTGTAGTTCTAATAGTATAATTTCCCTAAAGGAGATAGATAATCTCTTTTGAAATTTTTCTTTGAGCAGTGTGTTATGCTTTTCAAAAGACGTCATTAAGACGAAAACTTCGCTTAAATTTTGTTTACAAAATCAGAATAGAAGAATTTTTACTTCAACATCATTTAACATATAAAAGTTATTTGATAAACAATGGATCGTACACTGTAAAACAAATTCGTAGAATAATAAACTCTAGCACGTTAGGAAAGTTTTTCTAAACCCTTAAAGGGTTTATGCTGGTGTATTAAACCCTTAAAGGGTTTTTGTGCGAAAGAATTTCTGAGAAAAAGGGTATTTTAAAATAAAAAGGGTTTATTGTTCTACCCTTTCATGAAAAGGGTTTATTATTCTACGGTCAAGAGTATATTGTTCTATCCTTTCATGAAAAGGGTCTTTCATTCCACGGTAAAGGGTTTATTGTTCTACTTTTTCATGAAAGGGGTTTATCATTCTACCGTAAAAGGGTTTATTGTTCTACTTTTCCATGAAAAGGGTTTATCAGTCTAGGGACAAGGGTTTATTGTTCAACCCTTTCATGAAAAGGGTTTATTCTTCTACTTTTCCATAAAAAGCGCTTATTTTTATTATATGGACAAGGGTTTATTGTTCTACCTTTCCATGAAAAGGGTTTATCATTCACTGCAAAAAAGGGGTATAATAATAAACCGTTTTTCACGATGCAAATTTTGATAAATTCTGCAAGAGTTTATCAAAGCAAGGATATATTGAAGAGAAAAATGCATCATGACTGGTAAAAAAAGGGTTTATTATACTGCACTGTAAAAAATAAACGTAGAATACTCAACCCTTGTACTTGTGGAAAATTTTCATAAACCACGGCAGAGTTAATGATGATGTCCTAAACACTGACAGGATTTATGATTCGAAGAGTATATGAGACTAAGGGGATTTCACAACACGCTAAAAAAAGAGTTTATTGTATACGAATTTCAGGACATGGATTTATTATTTATACGGTCAAGGAATTCTTTTTCTACCCTTGCACAAAAAGGGTTTATTATTTTTGTCAACAATAGGTAGACATAAAATTAAATATATTTGTTTATTCGGTTTAAATTTGAACGAACGACTTGTTGAACAAACAGTAAGTATAAAATCATAGAAACGAATTTTTTCATTTTACTTAGACATCGTCGAACAGCTTGTTCAACAATAAGTAGGTACAACATTTTAAAAAATTATTATTTTTTCTTTTATTTAGATATCGTTCAATGATTCGTTCAACAAAGGTACGTTTAAATTTTAAAACGAATTATTTTTTTTCTTTTATTTAGAGTTGATCGAGCAAGTTATCCAATAGTAACTATTTTTAAGATTCAATAAATTTATTTGTTCGTTTAGATTTGCGCCAACATTTCACTGATATGAAGACATGAATTTATGCCCATAGTAAGTTTTTCTTAATCCTTCAGAAGCGTATATTAGTTTCCGAAACCCTTGCATATACTCCTGAGAAGGGTTTAAGAAAGGGTTTCGGAAGATAATAAACCCTTTAAGAGTTTATGATTCTACGTTTTTTTACAGTGCATTTCCTAAATCCTTACAAGGGTTTATAAACATTTCCTAAACCCTTACAAGGGTTTATAAGTATTTCCCAAACCCTTTCCAAAACCTTTGCATGGGTATATGAGCATTTCATTAACCGTTACAAGGGTTTATAAACACTTTCTAAACTTTTGCCTAAAGTCCTACATACCTTATGACCGTCATAAACCCTTTAAAAGGGTACATGAAAGGATTTATGACTTTCCTAAACCCTTTATTAAACCCTTAAAAAGGGTTTAGGAAAATTTTACATACGGTAAAAAGGATTTATTATGCGTTACACTTCCATCAACCCTTTTTGGGTTTATTATTATACGGATTTTTTTTACGGTGTACAATCACTTGTCATCATTGGATCCAAATATTACAGAATATATCATTTTCTCTTTCATCTTTTCTTTCCTTAAGAACCTTGTCACAATTCCAGTATATCCGAGACGCTAGAAAATCTTCTAGATAAGCTGGATATGCCAAACAACTTGAAATACCCAGGACAACAGGCCTATTATTCAGCAATCATTTTCCTCTGGGAGATACCGTATCTTCGGACCGCCATCTCCAATTTCCCCGCAAAGAGCACTTTTTTTTTAGAAGATTAGGTCTAGGATACATCTGAGAAACGCGTCTCTCTAGGAAAATACGGTATCTCTCTACTATCTTCTCTAGCTGCTTCTGGGAGAAAATTCTTTTTCGATTTTTAATCCAAGATACATCCAGAAGACACAGCATATTCCTAACAGACACCGCATGCCACTTTTGAGATCACTAGCCATCCCTGGGGGGAGTTTCGATTTTGATTTTCTCTCCCAAAGATAGTCCAAGATCGGAGGGGACGGTTACTTTTGTCCAGAACTGTAGAACGAAACTAACGATACTGCTGCCTACTTTTCCACTTGATCTATTGGACGTTGAGCTACTTCTAATTTCGAAGTTTTCATTCTAGAGTCTAGTCTATTTTACGGATTTTTCAATAAAAACAAATCTGTCGAATTACGACTACATTCTGTTTGAATTTTGCAAAAAAAGTACAACCATATTGAAAAAATCAAGACTCTCCTCAATTATTGAGAAATTTGAAATGAACTTTCATTGACTGACAAAGATACAATTATTCAGATCGACTTGTCAGTGTAACCAGATTCTGCAATAATTTCTCATTTTATTCTTATATAATTTTTACGAATTGTTTCATCAGTTTATACCAGTATCTTTTTCATTCATCCAAAATAGTTCCTACTAATGTCGGGTTTTCTATAAAAAAATGTCAACGACGATGTTTTGAATAACTTTTCAACTATTCATGCTAACGAGATTCGATGTTCGCTCTTGAAAAGAACAATGTTCGAGACACTGATCTTCATAAATTTTATGAGGCTAAAGAATCTTTTGTATAGTTATTTTCATATGACTATTCTATATTTTTGTCTACTTCCATGGGTTTTTGTGACGATTTAGCACTCATTTACATCGAAATGCACTCAGTCTTCTTGTATTTCATGCAAAGTTTCCACATTTTAACATCAAAGCATAAGGAAAAATATCTGGAAAAAAAACAAAAAAAAACATTTGAAAATTGTAGGAAATACAAGAAAATTTTTGCTACATTTCAGCATAAATAGATGCTAGCTAGCCACAAACATTCATAGAAATAGACAAAAATGTAGGATAGTCATATAAAAAACAACTGTAGAAAAGTTTCTTTAACCTAATGAACTTTATACAGATCGATGTCCTCGAAATCACTCCTTTCAACAGTGAAAACGTGATCTCAATAACTTGAACTATTGAAATTTTATTTAGGAACTGAGCGTTGACATTTAAAAGAAAATCCAACTCTGGTTCAATGCACTAATTTTGCACAGATTCACTGGATTTTATCAGTATGAAATACTTCTTGGATAGATCAGAAAAATTTTCAGACTGATCGCATACAACCGATTGGTAATCGTTTTATCGATTGCAGCTGTGTAACATAGGGGACATCACTATTTTAGTTTCACGTATTCCAGAGTTAATTTGCATTTATCCTGGAAGCTATCATTTGTCTTAAATTCTATAGATCCCGAGAAGTCTACCTTTCTTGTTAGCAGCAATTTTTGACCCTACAACAGCACCAATAATAGCTCCACAGATGAATATAACCATCAAGAAGCAGATTGGAATGATAAATCTCTTCTTATGATACCAAGGCTGCCTTTTAAATATGATGAAAAGTCTCATGAAAAATATAATCAGATCTAATGCAATAGGACTTACTCAATTTTTGGAAAAATATTCGCACCTAAACATAAAAATATTTTTCAATGTAAAACAAATAATCAAAAACATTTGCAATACCTTCGAATGGTGGTTCGAGTAATACTTCTTCTGGTATTAATTGTTTCAAATGAATAATGTAAAGCTCGGGTGCTGGACTCACTTGTGATTGAACTACCATATGAGTACCAGGTAAAAGAAGAACTTCATCTTCGGTGACGAAATGTGAATGAGCATTTATTGATCGACCATTGATGACTTCAACGGAAAAGAGCGTTCGGTCACCTGAAGTGCCCAAGTACATATTGTTTTCGAGTACGGTCAGTGATGTAGTACATGATGAAAATGACCACCATGTCACTAAAGTACCAGGTGGAAATTCTGCACTTAAATTTTTAGTTACTCCTCGCCAGACAGTCAATGGTGGAAGGCATGGTAGTTTAACCAGACCAGTTATAAATAGTCTGAGATATTTGAAGTAAGGTCGAACATCTTCTTGAGTACCTGTCTTCAAAGTATAATTGAGCATTGAATAGAGACTTCGATGTGGTTTTTCCCATTCAATTGTATAGAGTCGAATAGCAGCGCTTTCGTCGATTGTTAAATTATCAGGTGGTTTTTCTGGAGTTTCTTTTAATGCCATTTCAACATACTTTGATAAATCATGAAGGATGTCGTTTAATGGAGCACATGCTTCAACTAATGGCAGCAAAGGTTCTTCGACATAGCCACAAATAGGACTTACGGATTTTTCAAAATCATTGATATCGTTTCTAATATCTGATCTTATTTCTTCTATATCAGCTTCAGCATACATAGGAATTCTTGAGCTACCATTATCAATCATCTTATTAGTATTGTTAATTGTTATTGTCTCTTGTCTTTGATCAATGTTTTCTTCTCTATTTTGTTGAGAATCATTCGTTATTTCATCATAAATCGTAATTTTTGTTTCGTCAATCAAAGTGTCATTGTGCTTTTTTTTTACTCGACGCTTCTTATTCTGATGCTTCACTTTCTTCTCCATAATTGATGAATGTTGATACTTAAAAATCAATGATTAAAAATTATATATAATCGAGAATTATTAATCATGAAAAATGTATATGAGTGACCCATTGCAACAAATCGTCATGAAACTTGCGAATATTATTATCATGTATTATACTTTTTCTTCTTGACTTAAAAGAAACAGAGCGTCTGGAAAGTACTATCCTAGTTTCAATATTTCTTTTTTTCTTGGAAAAAAAATGATCTGAAAGGAGTGTTGAAGTGTTTAAGGGTAGAAATTTGGAGCAGCTCCTTCTCCTCATCTCTTTCCCACCCCCCCCCCCCCCCCCCCCCTCCCCCACCACACACACACAGACCGTGACAGATTGACCTTATGTTCATTATAGACCATAACAGACAGGGCTTTCGATCCATCATGGCCCATGCCAGGTAGGCTGCAGGTATCGTCGTAGAATGTGGTAGAAGACTTCGAGAAACTATTAGAGAGAATGCACAACTAACATATGATTGAAGCATACATAGAGTTTTGTCCTGTTCAACCTTTACAATGTTAAGTAAGCCATGATGAAGAATCATACTCCAATATACATAAATGAAGAATAATTTTTGGAAAGATCGGGAATAGCAGATGCGTCATTTTTCACATTTTTAAGAGAAGATCCGCTAGAAAACCACGCAGAAAAAAGGCAATTGACCGAGAAAAAAATATTGATTTTGGATTTGGTATTCTGAAAAGAAAGACCTTAAAGAGTTATTACTAAATCCAAAATATTAGCGCCATGTGACAATCCCTTACTGAATTCTGAAGTACACTTCGATAAAACAGTCATAGGCTTAGATGAAAAAAAATGGTCATTTTTCGTACTTTTAATGTGGCACAGAAGCTTTCCACTATTTCAACCTGCAAAACTGTCAAGACAAAAGCCTTCAAAGAGGGTGTCTTTTATGTGTTGCCTAGTACATACCATCCCCATTATAAGGAAAGATACCTTGTAATGAACCATTGATACCTTCATTTTTCTATTTTATTTCCAACTATAGTCATATTTTCAGCATCGATATCAATCACATACACCTATACAACTGTCAAGAGAAGGAATTTCAAAGAGGTTGTCTTCTACATGTTGTCCAGTAAATACCATCCCTATTTTAGAGAAAGATACCTTGTAGTGAACCATGGGTATCTTGGTTCTTCCCTATTTCATTCACAACTCTAGCCATATGTTCAGCATCAATATTAATCACATAGAGCTACAAAACTATGAAGACAAGAGCTTTCAAAAAGGTCATCTTATATATGGTGCCTAATACATACCATCCCCAATATAGAAAAAATTACCTTATAGTGAGCCATGTGTAAGTCCATTAACCAGTATCTGAAGTAGAAGCGCATGGATTTTTCAACATAAGAAGGAATCGCTAAGATAAGTGCCTTGACATAGGCTCTCTCGTTTATGTTGGCT